>CAUYSK010010418.1:0-76018 GCA_963575035.1 Avahi laniger | reverse complement strand
TGAGGAGATGGATATTCCAAGTACCCTTATTTGATTAATTCACATTGTATGCCTGTATCAAAACATCTCATATACCCTATAAAGATACACAACAGTATCCATAATAACTAAAAATTTTTAAACTTTTTTTTTTTTTTTTTTAAGACACAGTCTCACTGTCTTGCCCGGGCTAGAGTGCCGTGGCATCATCCTAGCTCACAGCAACCTCAAACTTCTGGGCTCAAGCGATCCTCCTACCTTAGCCTCCTGAGTAGCTTGGACTACAGGCATGCGCCACCATGCCCGGCTAATTTTTTCTATATATTTTTAGTTGTCCAATTAATTTCTTTCTAATTTTAGTAGAGACGGGGTTTTGCTCTTGCTCAGGCTGGTTTTGAACTCCTGAGCTCAAACAATCCACCTGCCTCGGCCTCCCAGAGAGCTAGGATTACAGGCGTGAGCCACTGCGCCCAGCCTAAAACATTTTTTAAATGTATATGGGAGGATGTATGTAGGTGACACGAAAACACTATGCCACTTTATATCAGGGACCTGAGCATCCACAGATTTTTATATCCTTGAGGGGTCCTAGAAACAATCCTCCAAAGATACTGAGGGATAACTATATTTTGCAAAAAGATTTAATTTACCAGGAAGAGATAATACTAATTCTAAACTTGAATGTATTTAATAAGAATACATATATATGTAAATAGTTTCAGAATATGTAAAGAAAAATTGACTGACTACAAGGAGCACTCTGGCAAGTCTACCAATAGAATGAGATTTAAAAAAAATCCAGCTCTAATTGATAAAACAAAAAATTAGCATGGATATAAAAGATACGAACATAATTTATTAACCTGAGGTAATGGACTTATATGGTTCGCTATACCCAAGAACTAGAAAATACCCACTCTCTTCCAGGACACACAGATCATCATTTACAAAAAATGACCACATGCCTCAGCATAATGCAAGCATGAATAAAATTTTAAAAGGAAACAGTATCATATACAATCTCTACATATAACACAATTAAGTGAAAGTATCAAAAACCAAAAATAAAAGTATATTGGAAATTTTTAAACAGTTCTAAATAACCCACGGATCAAGAAAGAAAACTGAAAGATAATGAAAACACTACATATCAAATATTTTGCGTTAGGGGGACCACGCCTTGTTTGCAGCACTATCGATTATATAAGACAGTGGAGCTGTCGTCAGTCTATATACTAAGAGACGCAACTTACCAGGATTGGTTATGCAAGTTAAAGTGAAGAAAAATAGGTTTACAATCAGTAGCAAATAAGGAAGAAGAAGGTAATACAAGGAGAACTCCAGCTCTTGGCAGTAGCCAAATATTTCCCAAGTGTATTCACCATAAACCATCCCTTGCAAGACCAGGTGCAAGATAATGAAGGTGTGGTTTCTGAAAGAAAATAGGCACATGGCTCATTCATAGGGATTTCTCCATAAAGAACTCATACAATACTAAGAAAAACAGCCAAAGGTCAACTACTTCCTTTGGGCTTGAGAAGATAATAAGAATTAAATAAGAAACCATGTAAAGCATCTCACATATATTTTAAAGAAATACATGTCAATATTTTCCTATTCTTTACACATCTCTATTTAAAAGTAGACATGTCAAAACCCCAGAGACAAAAGGCAAATTAACTATGAGTAGAGGCTCCGAACCCAGGACTTTCGATCCTTTCCAGTATCCTTTCCCTCACCATGCTGGAAAGCACAAGTAGCTTCCTGAAGTTAGAGGGTGGCAACAATCAATAATCAAAAACAGAAAAAAAGGGTGACATTTAAACTCTGAAATATAAATACCTTGAATGGAAGAAGTAATGAAGCAATGTCCGCATGGCTCTCTGAAGACATTCTGGAATTATATAGGAAAATATCTGAAACAAAAAGACTCAATTTCATTTCTCATTCCTCCCACTCCCAAACACATTAGATGCTCCACATATAGCCAGCAATGTGAGTGATATACTAAGTTTTGTTTCTGCATATGAGCAAAGAACTGATTTTAGACAGAATAGAGGAAGACTTCCTCCTAATGGCCTTCCTTTGATGCCTACTCCTCCATTTCCACTCTGACCCTAATGAAGGCACCTGTCAGGATCTTCAGGGAAAGAGAAGTGAGCAGAGGGGATGGTCCCCTGCCCAGGTTCAATCCCAGGTTCCACAGTCCACCCCCAGATCACTGGCCATTAGCCCGGTTCCCTCCCAAGTCAACCCTTCCCATAGGCTGCTTGCCCCAGTTTTGCTCACTTTGATCCTTGAAGGAGAGTGGACAGCCCGATGATGAGCTTTCTGCCCATGCATCCCCCAGTTCCACTCATCGAGCTGCCCCCCTACCCGCTGTGGACCCTGCTCACGGCCATGCCCAATTACAGGCATCAAATCCAGAGGAAAAGAGCCAAACTTGAGAATGCTACCCCAAAGCAACATCACAAGATTACCTTCAGCAGTGACAAAAACAGAGAGAGAAACTTTGGAATATACCACGATTGCCATAAATGAAAGAATAAATGAACCAATGAAGTTAAATGGCACCACTTTTTTTGTCTCGTTGGGAGACCGGTGAGTCTCCTAGACTAGCACGGTATTCAAAATCCAGAGGTATCCCAGGATCATTGTTACCTGTGCTCCTCTCCTGACCAGGCCTTTCAAGCGATGGGTGTTTGAGCAGATGCAGATCATAACACCACCAATCAGCACCAAAGCCAGGTAGAACAAGAATAGAACCAGAAAGTCCATCCTGGGGGCTACAAAGGAACAAAAAGAGTTGACTATCTGCTACTGAGGAATTTATTTCGTGGCACATATGCTCAGACATCAACTCAAAATGGCTCCCAAAGCAGAATCCATCAGTCCTCAAGCACACACCACAGAGCCCTATTGCTCCTCAGTGAGGCCTCCCAGATAGAAGCTCCCTCCTTCAAGATGAAGTTTTTGAATCTAACACTGTGGGGTCTGCCTTTGGGACATCTCCTATCTGCAAGTCCAAAATAAAGTGAGGAAGAAAAGGCATTCATCATCCTTCCCCCCAGCAAGAAATCATTCTTTTACTTCCTTAAATATTCACATAGATATAGATACAGAATGTACCCAAAAGACTCTGCCGACGATAGCATCCAAACAAGCTTCAGTCAGGGGCAGTCAGGGGTTCTGAACCCAGGATCAGGCATCCTGTCCTCAGAAGCATCCCTCCAGCACAGTGGGCACAACCATCACGGATCACCCTCAGGGGCCAGAGTTAACACACAACGTTAAGATATTGGAACTGGTTACTTTTTGCCTTAGCAGATAGGATTCTGGGCTGGAATTCCAACAAAGGAGGTTCAGTGTCCCCACTCTACATATTTCTCTTGGTTAGATAATTTTCAGCCGGCAGCTCTGGCATTCCTCCTCCCAGCATTCACAGAGAATTCAAACAGCAGCTCCTCTTGGGCAGCAGTGTGCGCCTGGCACAACAGGTAGCACCCCAAGCTGGAGACATGGGTCCTCCAGGAGGCTGGATCTGGCCGCAGAGACAGATCAATTCGACACTAACGTATTAAGACAGAGTAGGAGTCAGCAGTGAATACACTGTGGAAAATGATTTGGAATTAGAGGATGCTGAGCCCCTGCAGTGTGAACAGGTATTAAGACTTTGGGAGAAACAACTAATTGGTAGCCGGTAGCCTTGGGTCTATCCGTATCCCTAAGGTGCCCACTCTGGAGACCAGACAGAGGACCTCCCCAAGGCTACTTCCCATCCAAGGACCTCCCCGAGGCTCCCGGCGGATGGGTCTGGCCAGAGCTTTTCCAGGGGCTGGACTCAGGGTAGAGGGATGCAGAGGGCAGCAAGCTCAGAGGAGACACCTGGGGCGCCCGGGCTTCGGGTGGCGCGGAGGCAGGACTGCAACCCCGCCCCACACACACACACACAAGGGGGAAGGGAGGGCCAGACCGGGAGACGGGCGGCCCTGGGCAGCCGGGGGTGGCGTCAGAAAGCTCCGCGGAGGCGGCCTTACCGCCGGCCTCCGCCCGCAGCCAGCCGGACTGATCTAGCACCTCCCGGGTGCTCCCGGAGACTTCCTGCGGGCCCGTGACGTCAGCGCGGCGCTGCTTCCAGGCCGGCTTCCGGCGGAAATGCACCCTAGCGGCCGCAGGTTGCGGGGCTTGCTGCTGGCTCTCTGTGCGCTCGGGGGCGCTCTTCGCAGCCAGCCTTGGCGACCCCAGGCTGTGGTCTGGAGTGGCCTGTGGAAATTGGGATTTTAGAGCACTGTCGTCGGAAGACTTACAAGAGGACCGTCCTGGGCCTGTTGCGGGCGAGAATGCCGGTGCTATGGAACGGACCGAGCCGCCTGCGGCCTGGGCAGAGCCCAGCGTGGCCCCACTCGCAGCCGAACGGGGGACCCGGGTGGTCCAGGTCAGTCACACTTAGGGGGCTCATCTACTGCGTCTTCGTGGTGGACTGAGTTTGCTTTCAGTCAGCCACACCGTTGGGATCTGTCTGAACCGTTTCAGCAATCTTACACAGCAGAATCCGGTAGAAGTCACAGTATGTGCCCATCACAGTCAGATTCGGGTCCACCCGTGTCCTTGTTCCTGATGTCTCCTTACAGCCCTGAACATCCTCCCCTTGGGTACAGTGACAAGTGCTTGATGACAAACCTTGAGGATAATAGGGAAGACTGTTTGATGGTAGGCAGACGTGGGGCGAGAAGAGCTACTTCCAAACATAGCATTGAGAAGGCCCCCGTGGAGTGTTCATTTGCTCTGAATCCTCTGAGGTCGAGTCTATTCTTGATGCCTCTGAAAACCTGAGCCAGGCCTGTCCTCCCTTTGAGGGTAAATGTCTGATCTCCAAACACTGGCTTTCAAGCTCTTCTCTTTTCCTGTCTGTCTTTGCCACCTACCCCAGCTTCTTGATTCCTTTTCTTTTTCCTTTTAAAAACAATTCCTTACCAAGCAGGACGCCTTCTCTTGTATACATTGTATCTAAGGCCTTCATGAACTTGTGGACACAGAATTGAAAAAACAAAAAAAATCTGAATATATGATGTGACCAGGGCAGGGCAGGCTGTGGTAGAGGATGGAGCCCCATCATACATCCATAGCGGGTTACATTTGATCCGTGTCTCCAACTGACTCACACCCTGCTGGTTGATATTGAGCTAGTGGTTAGATATTTTGAATTACCTTTTTTGCTCATAAATGTGGAACTTTATTTTTATCCCCTTTCATTTTTCTCCAGATGGTTTCAGTTCAGACCAACTTTGAGTCTTGGTTTGAGCACCTATTGTATTTTGTGCTGGATTACCTTTCTTTAATATTTAACAGATTTAGGCAAGTAATTCAATATTATGTTCTCCTGATAAGAGTCAAACTACACAAAATAAAACTCTCCCTTGACCACCACCCTTCCCAAAGCCCAGTCCCTTGAGGGAATTAATCATTCTTATTTAGTGTGTATCCTCCAGAATCTGCACAGCCCCAAAACGGCCATGCAGATAACCAAACAGGTAAAGTGATAAAGTGGAACAGATATCTTTTGTTCTAAGCACAAGTGGCTATTTATACAGACCAAAGGATTGTTAACTTGAACCCAAGTATACAGATTTCAGTGTTTAAAGAGCATTTGAAAATATGGATTTTTATAACATAAATTTCTGATATTTTAAAATACTGACAACCTGGATGGAACTGGAGACCATTCTCAGTGAAGTATCACAAGAATGGAAAAACAAACACCACATATACTCAATACTAAATTGGAACTAATCGATCAACACTTAATGTGCACAATTCGAGGAAAATCAAGTAGGTGGGAGGGGAGAGGAGGAGATGGGCAAATTCACACCTAATGGGTACAATGCACACTAACTGGGTGAAGGGCACACTTACAACTTTGACTCAAACTATACAAAAGCAAATTATGTAACCAAAACATATATACCGCCGTAATTTTCTGCAAAAAAAATCGTCAGCTAATTCAAGATTTTAAGACACCGTTCAAGCTAAGCACAACACACCTGCAGGACAGTTTAACCCAAGAGCCACCCGTTTGCAAACTCTAATCTAACTGTTTTGTTGCTAAACATTTAGGTTAATTTCAGTTTTTGCTCTTACAATGTTGCAGTAGAAATACCTGCATTAGCTTCATTACACACAGGTAGGACTATTTCTCTAGAGCAATTACAAGGAAGTAGAATTTCTGGGTCAAAGAGTACACATTTTTTAATTTTAATAAATACTACTAAATTGCTCTTGAACTACAAATGTCCAAGAGAACTTGTTTCTCCAGACCCTTCCCAATATTGAATATGATCAATTCCTTTAATATTTACCATTCTCATGGGTGAAACAGCGTTTAAGTATTTATTTGCTAAGCAAATGCATGGGGATTACTGTGTTCTAGGCACTGTTCTAAGCGCTAAAAATTTTAAATACTCATAATTTAATCCATATAGTAACTCTATGAAATAGGTATTGTGATGAGGAGGAGGACACTTTTATAAATAAGGAAATGGAGACATGGAGCTAGAAAGTATTAAAGCCAGTATTCAAACCCAGACATTTGGGCTCAAGAATCAGAGAATCAGTCAATGTTCCTTTTTTTTTCTGAAGACAGGATCTTGCTCCACTGTTGCCCAGGCTAGGGTACAGTGGCATCATAGCTCACAGCAACCTCCAACTCCTGAGTTCAAGTGATCCTCCTGCCTCAGCCTCCCAAGTAGCTGGAACTACAGGCAGGTGCAACCACCATGCCTCGAAGATTTTTCTATTTTTTGAAGAGACAGAGTCTCACTGTGTTACTCAGGCTTAGTCACTGTTCTTAATCACTGTACCATGCTGTCCTCATTACAGTTGGCCAATTTCTAGTGAGGTCGGACATCTTAATGTGTTTACTAGCCAATTCCTCTCTTAGTTTATGTTCCTCCAAAAGCCCCAAAGACAAGAACTTGGTACAAGTAGTTTATTTTTGGAGATATTTCCAGGAAACATAGTGAGTGGTTGGGGAAGTGAGAGAGAAAAGAGTGGAAAGCCAGGAAAGCAGATGTTGGTGAATAGGATACCAGTGTGGGCATCTGGGGCTTAGTCCCACTGGGACTTGGATCCTCTGAGACATTCCATCAAACATGCCTCAGAATTGTTCCTGAGGGGCAAGGGAGCTGGAGTATCCACCCTGCCACGCCTGGAACAGAAATTCTCCAGCCCCAAGGACAGAGAACACCCTCAGGCAAAGAGACTCAGGCAGCACCAGCATATACAGGAACTGTCTGCAGGTGACCTCCGTGGTGGGCTGATGGGAAATGGGCAGGGTACCTATAATGTCTGCCATGCTTTTGTAACAGACTCCAAAACACTGTGGCTATAACAAGAAAATTTTTCTTTCACATGCAATAGTCCAGAGGTAGGTAGATAGTGCAGGAACGGCGGAGCAGTTCTGCTGCATGAGATCCAGGAGATCACACTAGAACCCAGATTCTTCCTATCTTGCTTCACTACTAGGGCAGAGGTTCCTAAACTTTTCCTGTTCACGGCACCCTTAGTGACTTAAATGTTTTTCATGGAGCCCCTAAGCCAAAAACAAACAAACAAAAAAATCCAAAACAAAGAAACCTAACAATTCCATCTATTAAATAATTAGCTCTGAACAACTAATTAAGCACCATACTTATGTCCTAACAACATAGTGCTGCTTGGACACTGAGCAATTTACCAAGCCTTGAAAACGGATCGGAAACCGCCAGTCTCAAATCCATTTTCACAGCACATCAAGAATTTTCCAATCTAATGTTGAAACTGTGAACTAGCTCAACTAGCAATTTTGTAGGACAAATGTCGCTTTGTTTTTCTCAAAATTTTAAGATATCCCACAGCACCCCTATGAGTTCACTGTGGCACCCTGGGGCACTTCATGCACAGTTTTTGGAGCCATAGCACTAGGATGTTGTCCTTACCCATGGCACCACATTTCAGCTCCTAAGAAAGGGGAAAGACAGAAATGAAAGGCTGTTTCCATTTGATAATGGGACTTAAAAATTGTGCCTTGCCTTTCCTGCTAAGATTCCATTGGCCAGAACATAATCACATGGTCATAGAGTCATGTGGTTGCAAGGGGACCTGGGAAATGTAGTCTCCAACTAAGCTGCAATGGATCCAGGTAGAACTTGGAAGGCTGTGTTACTAAAAACAAGAAGTTAAGTGAAATTGTTGCCTATCACATTCTGGGATACTAGTCTTTTGATTCTGATAAAAATCCCAAATATTTTCTCCTATGTGTCACATATCTATTAACTTTATTTATGATAGCTCTGTCATACAAAGATTTTAAATTCTGAAGTACTCAAATTTATCAGCCTTTTCTTTTGTTGCTTTTGTGTTTTGTATCTCGTTTAACAAGGTATTGGTGCCCAGGCAGTGCAATGGCTGATACCTGCAATCTTAGCACTTTGGGAGGCCACAATGTGAGGATCACTTGAGGCCAGGAGTTTGAGACCAGCCTGGGCAACATAGTGGGACCACCCTGGTCTTTATAAAAAAAAATTTTTTTTTTTTTAATTAGCCAATCATAGTGGTGCACACCTATAGTCCCAGCTACTCAGGAGGCTGAGGCTGGAGGATGATGATGCCATTGCACTCCAGCCTGGGAAACAGAGTAAGACCCTGTCTCCAAAAAAAAAAAAAAAAAAAAAGAAGGTATGTTTTAATATTACACATACACAAATATTCTCCAATACCTTCTTCTAGTTGATTTATACTTTTTTTCCCCTTTTTTTCAACACATCATTGATAGCTCGAGATCTATATTTTTTATCTCCATTTCATCTGGAATTTCTTCCCATGATGGGTGAGATCACTCCAGAAGGGAAAGGAGACATTTAAAGTGTTTATTCAAGGCTCTATGTATATATTAAATTCTCAACTGCTTTCCAACTTACATTCCTGCTTTTCATGACAATCTTCTGCACATAAACAGTACGGTGGACACTGAAGTTTCCTACCCAACATGTCTGCTACACTCTTCCCCTACACCTCTTTGGATAGAATTAAGCCCATCCCCAGCTCTAGGGGGTGGGTCCTAATTGGTTTTAGCCAATCAGGATAATCCTACCACCTTTTTTTTTTTTTTTTTTTTGAGACAGAGTCTCACTCAGTTGCTCCAGCTAGAGTGCAGTGGTGTCATGATATCTCACTGCAACCTCAAACTCCTGGGCTCAAAATCCTACCACCTATATCACAATAATTTTTCAAAACAAAAGCCAACCAGGGCAAGGCTAGCCTCTGGAATACAAGTGAACCAATTAGAATGAAACTGGTATTCCTGCATTCAATGGTAACTCCTCTTCTCTAGAGGTGAACAAAGGTATTAAAGAGGAAGCCTGAAGCCTCACTTACCTTATCTCAGGACCCTGGGATAAAGCCAACAGGCAGGGGTGGGCAGACCTTCATCTAAGTACAAAGTTCAGAGGTGGAGTAAGCTTCAGGGACAGTTCACTCAGGGCTCTGGGTCCATTTCCCTGAACCATCTCTGGACTTTCCACTTAGACGAGCTATTTTATAAACCATGTTGAGTTACATTTACTGTAACTTGCAACTGAAAGCATTCTAATCCCAACAGAAACGTGTAGCGACTCAGCCCTTCTTCTCCTACTTTGCGTTTTTTCTTTTAAACTCATGTTCAGTTTTTGAGAAATATGTACATAACAGCAAAGAAAAAAGGCTGTATATATTACTATCTTAACTGCTACTCTATTACTGTATATTTCTTTTTTTTTTTTTCAAACAGAGTCCTGCTCTGTTGCCCTGGGTAGAGTGCAATGGCATTATCATAGCTCACTGCAACCTCAAACTCCTGGGTTCAAGTGATCCTCCTGCCTCAGCCTCCTGAGTAGCTGGGACTACAGGCTCATGATATCCCACCCTGCTAATTTTTTCTATTTTTAGTAGAGACAGGGTCTAGCTCTTGCTCAGGCTAGTCTTGAACTCCTGGGCTCAAGCCATCCTCCTGCCTCAGCCTCCCAGAGTGCTAGGATTATAGGTGTGAGCCACTGTGGAGCCACTGTGCTTGGCTGGTGTATTTCTACATATATACAAAACTGTGAATTTTATAAAAAGGTTTACATAGCTGTAATTGTAGTGTCTAAAAAGTTTTGAATTTTGCCTTTTTTTATTTGGTTTATCATTAGCATTTTTCATCTATCTAAATAGTTTTAATTATTCCTTGAGGATATAATATAATGAACTAATTTTCTCTCATCATTGGGCATTTATGTTATTTCCTACTTTTCAATATTGTAGATAGTTTTGAAACTAGCACATTCATAGCTTTTTTTTTTTCCTAGTTGAATTATTTTCTCAGGATACATCTCTCCATTGTCGGTCATTCCTGAAAGCCAGGTGCTTCTGGCATTTTATTCTTCACCTCCGTTTTTTAAAATTTCTAATCACGAACCTTAATACCTGCATTTTATAAATCACATAGGAGAAAACAGACTAAGGCTAAAACCAAAAATTTAATTCAATTGGGATAGAAAGGAGTGTATGGCTTTGGACACACGTAGCAAAGAATCCCCCTTTGGAGCGCTCCTAAACCCTCCTTCAGCTCCTGAAACTGGACCTGTGGTATCAGTTTTTACCTGCTGCAAGATCAATTGACAGGATCAACAACGCTTTACACCACGATCCCTTGTCCCTGAGGGAATGACTCAGGCAATACTTTGGAAATGGGATACAGGATTTCATAGCTACTTTTGCAAAAGGCAAATAGCACATGATGCTTGTTTACAATCAGTGATTTGTGAGGAATTTTGCAATGGAGAAATGAAGAAAAAAGCCAAAAGGGACCATAATGAAAGCATTTTTGTTAGAGGGCAAGGACTGTGTCTGTGTTGGCTTCCTATCATATTGGTAGCAACTATTTTAGTGCCTAGCTCATAGTAGATGCTCAATAAAAATGTGTTGAATGAATGAATAAAAGAAAAAGTTAATACCTGAAGGAAATCTGTAGCCTAGATATTACCCAAACAAAAATTCCTCTGGCTGGACATGGTGGTTCATGCTTGTAATCCCAGCACTTTCATAGGCCAAGGCACTAGAATTGCTTGAGCCCAGAAGTTCCAGTCCACTCTGGACAACATTGCAAGACCTCATCTCTAAAAAACAAACAAACAAAAATGGAAAAAAAACATTCCTCTGGCCAGTAGGCGGGGCCACTGTTGTCACTATTCCCCAGGTTGGAGCATAATTTATGCATGCTTAACTTACACTTTTGAATTTCCACTTTGCCTTTGCTACTGTGATTGCTGCCCCTTAAAGCAACTGTGCTCAAGGACCATGTAAAAGGGTGGAATCTCCAGCTCCTGAGTCACTTCCGAACTGGTCTCAAGCCAGTGCACTGCTCAGCACTCCTCGTCCCAAATGCTCCATTACTCGGGTCACCAAGACTGCTGTTCCCCATCAGCTGTGACGTCTGTCTTCAGAATGAGGCTGAAGGACAAGGCACATTGTAAATGCTGTGCTCAGAGTTGTGGGAAGGAATGAACGGTAATTCTTGGTTAGTGCCCCAGAGTCATGTGACTTTCTTATTAACATGCTTGACACCAAGTGAATCAGGTCTGATGCTGGGCTATATTAAGGACAGATGTGCATGTAATTCCAGAAGAAATGCAGAATGAAAATATCAGCTGGGAGGCCAGGTAGGGGTTAAGAATGTGAGCTCAGGAATACGTGCATTCCAGTCTAGGATCCATCTCTTCTAGCTTTTTGGCTTTAGGCCAGCTACTTAAACTCCCTGAGCCTTGGTTCCTCATCTGTAGAGGTAGGAGAAGAGACTACCAAAAAAGGTTTGTCTTAGTCTGTTTTCTGTTGCATATAACAGAATACCTAAAACTGGGTAATTTATAAAGAAAAGGACTTTGGCCGAGGCGGGCAGATTGTTTGAGCTCAGGAGTTCGAGACCAGCCTGAGCAAGAGTGAGACCCTGTCTCTACTAAAAATAGAAAGAAATTAGATGGACAACTAAAAATATAGAGAAAAAATTAGTCAGGCATGGTGGTGCATGCATGTAGTCCCAGCTACTTGGGAGGCTGAGGCAGAAGGATCACTTGAGCCCAGGAGTTTGAGGTTGCTGTGAGCTAAGCTGACGCCACGGCACTCTACTCAGGGCAGTAGAGTGAGACTCTGTCTCAGAAAAAAAAAAAAGAAAAGGACTTTATTTCTTATGATTATGGAGGCTGAGAAGTCCAAGATCAAGGGGCCACATCTGGTGAGAGCTTCTTGCTGGTAGGCACTCTGCAGAGTTTGGAGGCAGCTCAGGGCATCACATGCTAGGGGGCTGAGCATGCTAGCTCAGGTGTCTCTTCCTCTTCTTGTAAAGCCACCAGTCCCACTCTCATGATAACCCATTAATCCATTAATAATTATTAATAATCCTTTAATCTACAAATAGATTAATCCATTCATGAGGGCAGGGCCCAATGAACCAATCACTTCCCGGTACTGCCACACTGGGATTATATTTCCACATGAATTTTAGAGAGGACAAATGTTCAAACCATTGCAGGGGTATTGTGAGGATTAAATGAGATAATGTGTGTAAAGGACATTCAATAAATATTGGTCACTTATATCTTAGATGCAAATCCTCAAAGTTAACACATGTGGGGCGGGCACGGTGGCTCACACCTGTAATCCTAGCACTCTGGGAGGCTGAGGCAGGAGGATGGCTCAAGGTCAGGAGTTCAAGACCAGCCTGAGCAAGAGTGAGACCCCGTCTTGACTAAAAATAGAAAGAAATTAGCTGTACAACTAAAAATATATAGAAAAAATTAGCTGGACATGGTGGTACATGCCTGTAGTCCCAACTACTTGGGAGGCTGAGACAGAAGGATTTCTTGAGCCCAGGAGTTTGAGGTTGCTGTGAGTTAGGCTGACGACATGGTACTCTAGCCCAGGGAACAGAGCAAGACTCTGTCTCAAAAAAAAAAAAAAAAAAGAATTAAAATAAAGTTAACACATGTGATCAATTCAGACAAACACAGTAGGAAGTATTTCTAGTACAAGAGGTTTGGGGTGTTGGAGCTGTTTATGTTGCAGGTAACAGCAAGCCCAGTGCAAATTAGATTAAACAACAAAAGAGATTTCTTGTCCTTTGCCACTGGAATATCCACAGATTTTTCTGGCTTCAGGAATGGTTTAAATCACAACTCAATGGCATCACCAAGGACAGAGGTTCTTTTTTTCCCTCGCTCTGCCACTGGAGTATCAGCTTCATCCCAAGACCAGCTTTCCTCCTGACCTCCTGTGGCAGGATGGCCACCAGCCGCAGCTGGGGCTTCATGCCTCCACATTCACAGCCAATGAGGGAAGAGGAGGGAAGTCTACCCTACTCCAAGTAGGAGCACTGAGACTCAGCATGATTGGGCTGTCTTGGGTCTAGGCTCACCCCTGAACCAGTGATGGGGCCGGAAGACAGAATGTGCTGTTCGGCTTCAGTAAAACAAGGCCCCCTGCTGCAACTACAGGAATCAGTTTCTCCCAAAGCACATGAGCTGCTTAGGGGAGGGATTGGATATTTCAGAAGGGAAGTCTGGGTACTACTAGGAAGGAATATGGATGCTGGTCAGGTAGGCAATCAATAAGTGGGCATCTAATAAGGCATATCCAGAATGAAGGCAGGAATATGTCAAAAATATCCCCCCAAATTAAGATTAAGCGCAGGATGAATGAAGGCGCAACAGTGAAAATGTGGAATGCTTGGGCCATGGCAGGACCTTGTGGTGGATGTCCTTCACTTCCCAAACTCAAAGGCAAATCTATTAATAAAATTCCTTCCAGACAGCCGTCTCCTGGTGCAGGTTCAAGAAAATGTATATGCAAAGGAAGGGAAAGGAAATTTTAGCCACAAGGCTGCAGCCACGCACTTGTGCAAGGTCAACCAGAACGGATGCAATTGCACAGGAAGAGGACGAGTGTGAGGAGAGAAGAGGCCGAGGCTCCCCAACATCGTGGGGCTGGGAGAAGAGGAGCTGGCAACGAAGGCCAAGTCGGATGGCCAAAGAGGTAGGAGGAAAACCAAGGAAAAGGGGAACCGCAGAAGCCAAGAGAGGAAGCCACTCTCATCTCCCCAGGGACAACCCAGCATGGTGGCTCATGCCTGGAATACCAGTGCTTAGGGAGGCCAAGGCAGGAGGATCACTAAGGCCAGGAGTTCAAGAGCAGCCTGAGTAAGAGCAAGACCCTATAGGAAAAAATAGAAAAATTAGCCAGGCGTGATGGTACCTGCCTGTAGACTCAGCTACTTTGGAGACTGAAACAGGAGGATCGCTTGAGCCCAGGAGTTCCAGCCTGGGTGACAGAGAGAGACTGTGTCTAAAAAATAAAATAATCTCCCTAGGGAGGCTCAAACAGATGAGGCCAATGGGAGGAGCCTGGAGGCTCCCACAGACTCCACGAAATGTCCCAGGAATGACTCCAGTGATGACTTTAGCCCAGGCCAGCAAGCCACCAGGACAGTTCCTTTTTATTTTTTTATTAAAAAAACTTTTTTAGAGATGGGGTCTCACTATATCATGCAGGCTGGACTCAAACTCCTGTTCTTGAGTGATCTCCGGCCTCAGCCCCAGGAGTAGCTGGGATTAGACGCCACCACTCCCTGACCGCTGGAGGTGCTGCATCCTTGGCTGGGGGCCTCCAGAGTCAGCTGGGCAGGCCTTGGAAGCCCTGCTACCTGGAGGAGGGGCCACCCAAGACTGCAGTGTCAGAAGGGATCCTGAACATTAGCTCCGTGGGGACCAAGGCAAAACTTCCCCTTCACCCTCGGAAGGTTCGCTGAAAAAGCAACTCACTATAAAGAGATTAATAAAAGAAAATCTATCAAATTTATTTAATGTGTATAAATGGGAACACCCAGAAAAATGAAGATTTAACTCATTTTTCTATAGTCAGTCCAGAATGTTTAAATGTCTTATTTTGGGATAAAAATATTTCTAATTTCCTTTGGCTTGAAGCAAGGGGACCAGAGGGAGAGGCATCTGAATGCACAGTGTTGGTGGTTTGTGACACACACAAACACAACAAGGTTGTTTGTTATAGTGGCTGGCACGCGTCACCCTGACTGTCCCCATCTGAGAATACTCCTAAGAGGTCAATGTAGTGCCAAGAGGGCGTGCGTGCAGCTCACGGGAGTTCACACAGCTCTAAAGTCAGCTGTGCCAAATGCAGCCTCCTTTGTGTCCCCACAACTGGGCTTAGGGTGGCTTCTGTGACCCAGGATCCACTGGGGCAGCAAGTCCACCCCTCCACTCTGCTTCCCTCGAGTCTACCCTCTAAGCCCACCGCTGAACTCTTATTTCTTTCAGGTATAAAAAAATTAGCCCTGGTATAAGTGATCCCTGAGCTTTTCAATATTTTTTGCCCTCCCCAAACCCCCACTTTTGACACTGAAAAACATAGTTTGACTTTTAGACCTTTGTCTAAACAGACACACTTACGTCTACTCAGGAGGTGAAAGGATGAAAAGATGGCTTTTTTTAAGCTAAATCCTCCCCCAACCCCCACATGCTCAAGTACCCAGGAAAGCTAGCTTGACCCTTGGGGGAAGGGCCCCGGGGAGAAGGAACGGAAAGGGAAACTTCAAAATGTTGTCCACGACATTTATTTATATCGCCCTGCCCAGGCGGATGTCTAATTCCTGAAGATGGCCTGGCATAGACATACAAAACAAGGTAAAACGACTTTAAAAAGAGTCAAGGGGAGAACAAGACACAGAAGAAGTGAACATAAAAAAGACACGGTGGAGCCAGGTGTGCCACTGGGCTGATCTCACTTCTGTGGTTGAAGCAAGGGTCCTCAGAGTGGCTCCCACCAACATCTGGGTTTACACACCAGCGCCAGACTAGCGATGGATGAAATACATGAAACTTGATTATGCAAAGTCACTGAGATAGGAGGTCAGTTGTTACAGCAGCTGGCATTAACGATGCTGACTAATACACCATCCAAGATGTCGATGAAAGCCACAGCATGGCCAGTGCCAATCATCAAGCCTGCCCTCAAAATGCCATTATGTCATCCATCAACTTCAGCTCTCAGCCATGCTGATGAGCAATCATCTGGATCAACCCCAGCCCCCAGCCCCACCCCTGCAGGCCATCACCCACTCCCCATCTTTTGCCACCTGAGGTCTTACAGGCACGCTGCAGACACACAGAAGCTTTGGGTAGGAGTGCATGACTGCGAGTCATAAATCCTCTGTTTGGACACCATCTCCTCCATCCAGAGTAGTTGGATGTGTCAGGGTAGACTTGGCAGGGAGAGAGCAAGACACCAGCCAATTTTAAACAGATGTCTGGGTTTTCCCACTCACTCCTTGTCTGTCCTCATTTGTTCTCCCTGGCCAACGCCTCTTACCCAGGCTCTTCCATCCTGAATGAAGAGCCTTTTATCCATACTCTGATAAAATTTCACTGTGGCAGTGCATTAGTTTGCTGGGGCTGTCGTAACAAAATGCCACAGACCGGGTGGCTTTCACAACAGAAATTTGTTTCCTCACAGTTCTGGAGGCCAGAAGTCTGAGATCAGGATGTTGGCAGGATTGGTTTCTCCTGAGGACTCTCTCCTTGGCTTGCACACAGCCGCCTTCTCGCTGCGTTTTCACGTGGTCCACCTTCTGTGCACGTCTGTGTCCAAATTTCCTCTTCTTATAAGGACACCAGTCAGATTGGATTAGGATTCACCCTAATGACCTCATTTTAACTTAATTACCTGTTTAAAGATTAAACCTCTACATCAGATCACATCCTGAGGTACTGGGCTCCAAAGTATGGATTTGGGGGCACACAACTCAGTAACAAGGAGGGTCCATTTTGTGATATTCATGGTCATATTTCTGTGGATTATTTTCAGGGGAAAATGTCTCTTCTCATGGAGGAGTCAGATCAACTTCAAGATACTCTTAACAGGGCACCATGGTTGGGCTGGATGCTTTCCAGAGTTTGATAGAAGAAAAATTTTAGGAGGAAATCTACATATGCTTGGGTTTGGTGTTGAGTTTCTACATTCAACACCAAAAGCACAATCACAAAAGAAAAAATTTGGTAAATTTGACTTTATTAAAATTAAAAATTTTTCACTCCGTGAATAACACTGGTAAGAGAATGAAAAGAGAAGTCACCTACGAGGAGAAAATATTTGTAAATCACATATTGGATAAAGAACTTGTATCCGGCCGGGCGCAGTGGCTCACACCTGTAATCCCAGCACTCTGGGAGGCCAAGGCAGGAGGATCGCTTGAGGTCAGGAGTTTGAGACCAGCCTGAGCAAGAGCAAAGCCCCATCTCTACTAAAAATAGAAAAATTAGCCAGGCGTCGTGGCATATGCCTGTAGTCCCGCTACCCAGGAGTCTGAGGCAAGAGGATCACTTGAAGTTTGAGGATCCCAGAAGTTTGAGGTTGCAGTGAGCTGGGATGATGATGCCACTAAACTCTAGGGCTAGGGCATCAGAGCAAGACTCTGTCTCAAAAAAGAAAAAAGAACTTGTATGCAAAATACACACACACACACACACACATAAACTCTTAAAATCCAACAATTAAAAAAAATTTAATGGACAAATATCTGAATATCTTCACCAAAAGAGATAACACAGATGGCAATAAGCATTATGAAAAGATGCTCGATATCATTTGACATTAGAAAGAGGCAAATGAAAACATCGATGAGCATCCACTAGATACTATGTATTACCTATTAGAATGGCTAAAATCCCCCCTGGCCCCCAGTAAAAAGCCTAACAATAACAATTGCCTACAAAGATGTGGAGCAGCTGGTGGGAACGCAAAATGGTACCACCACTTTGGAGACAGTTTGGCAGTTGCTTACAGAGCTAAACATAGTCTTGCCATATGATCCAGCAATCATTCTCCTAGATATTTACCCAACTCGTGGGAAAACTTATGTCTGTATGGGAATGTTTATAGCAGATTTATTCTCAGTTGCCAAAAGCCGGAAACAACCCAGATGTCCTCCGATAGGTGAATGCAAACCTAAAGCTACTGTACTCTAAAACAAAAAGTTTATTTTGACAAACCATTTGCAACTTTGGGGAACTTAATTGAATTGTCAACAAAGCATACTAGTGATTATAATAATAATCACAAAATAACGCTTACCATGTGCCATCCTGGGGCCTGTCTTAGAGATTGCCTTAGATTACCTAGGGCGGCCTGGAGTGGGGGGATGCACTTCCTTCTGTGGGGGGTACAGGGTCTCAGTGTAGGGATCATTCATGTGTTCATTCATTTAACAAATAGGCATTGAGCACCCTCAAAGCGCCAAGCACTGTTCTAGGTACTGCAGATACAGCAATGAACAAACAGCAATACCCCCTCCTGGAGCCTGCATGCTGATGTGTGGAGACAGACAACAAACCGGGTGAATCAGTAGGACATTGGCAGCATGTCAGACGGTGAGAAGTGCTATGAAGAAACAGAAAGCAGGGAAGGCAGCAGAGGAGGGCTGGGAGACTGTGAGAGGGGAGGAGGGAGGCATGCAGGCACGTGGGGAAATGGTCTGGGTGGAGCGGGGAGCTAGTGCAAGGTGGGAACGTGCCTGGCCTGTGCTGGGAGTGAGCAGGCAGGGGGGTTGTGTAGCAGGGGGAAGGTCAGGAGGTGCAATGGGCCTGATTGGGGAGGGTCCTACCAGCCCTGGGAGGACTTACATGATGGGAGGGTTTTGAGCAGAGGAGAAACAGGATCTGACTTTCCTTTAACAGCTCCTTCTGGCTGCTATGTTGACAATAGACTGCAGGGGGCAAGGGAAGATCACTGAGGAAGCGGCGGGTGGCTGCAGTGGATGTGGAGAGAAGTGGGTAGGTTCTGGTTATAATTTGAAATTAGAGGGTAGAGATCATATGATTCGCTGATATTTGAATTTGGGGTGTAAAATGAAGAGAGGGTGATGCCACCCTCAATGATGCCAGCCCTCAGTGGCAGCCACCCAAGGGTCTCTGGAGGTTTTCCATACCTGCAGACACCCCCAGGAAACCCTGCTGGCCCCTGGGCCTGGCGTCCCTTGGTTCGCCTGCTGGCAAGAAGGTGGAACACGGAGCATGGAAAAGGATGTTAGGCCAGGAGTTCAGCAATATGCTTTCTTCTGTCATCAGCAGAAAGAGCAGTGGACTCGGAGTCCCCTGAAGGCTGACGTAAGAGACAGGACAAACTGAGTGCTGTTTCCTACCCTCATGCTCAACACGGAACACTTCTGACACCAGATGGGGGAATTCTGTAACATTCAAACTTATCTGTATTGTTAGAGCAATTCTCTTCTCACACCAAGCAGTTCTCCAATGGACACCAGCCAGGTGTCCTATAGTTCAATTTAATTCTGACCCTATGTACCTGGAGTTAGAGTCAGATCTCACAGGTTAAGGGCTCAGTCCCTCTAGCCTGGCATCACCACAGATGCCAATGGCAAGCTCCAGGTTGTGAGCTGTACAATTGGCTATAAATTATAGGTCTCCACCGCCTCCTCCTTGGGTTCATGGTGGCTCACAGAACTCAGGGGAATACTTTACTTACTATTGCCAATTTACCACAAAGGATATTTTAAAGGATACAAATCAAACAGCCAGATGAAGAAATGCATAAGGCAAGCTTTGAAAGGGTCCCAAACTCGGAAACTTCTCTCCCCATGAAATTGGGGTGCACCACCCTCCTGGCATGTGGATGCATTCTTGTTTGCCAAACTGGAAGTTCTCCAAACCCTGTCCTTTTAGGTATTTATGAAGGTTCCACGAGTCCACTTGTTCAAGGCTTCTTGGGCGTGGCTCCAGGTCATAAAAAATTAAAAATTAAAAAAAATTAAAAGAAAAATGAAGGTTCCATTTACGTGGGCATGGTTGATTACATCATTGGTCGTTGGTGATGGACTTAACCATGAGCGTCTCTCCCCTCCCTGGAGGTCAGACGCTCCTATCACTCAGGAAATTACAAAGGTCTTAGGAGCTTTGTGTCAGGAACTGGGGGCAGAAACCAACATATATATTTCTCGTTATTTCACAGCAGCAGAGAGTGGTGGGCAGAAGCATGAGCTCTGGAGCCAGAGACAGTCAAATTCCACCTCAGCCACTCATGAGCTTGTGTGGCCCTGGACAAGTCACTTGATCTCTCTGAAGTTCTACTTGTTCATCTCTAAACTGGGACTAGCAATTCTGGCTTTGCTGGGAAAGTTGTGACAATTGAATGAGGTAACAAATGTGTGACAATTGCCTGGCACAAGACTGGGTCTGGCTTCAATGCAGGTTACTTTCCCATCCCCTCTAGGTTACAGGGCTTAGGGATGTACCTCTCAAGGAATTCAAGTTTTTAAGCTGTTAACTTGATTGAGATGTAATTTATATGGAATAGGCCACATGCATGTAAAGTACACTATTCAATGAGTTTTGACATGTATGTTCCTGTAAAATTACCACCACAGTCAAAACAGGAGACATTTCATTTACCCTCAAAAGTTGCTCATATCCCTTTGCAATTTATTCTGTCCTCCATCCCTGCCCTAGCAATCACTGCTCTGCCTTCTGACAATATAGGTAAGTTTGCATGTTATAGAATTTGAAATAAATGGAATCATAGAGCCTTTTGTTAACAGCTTCTTTTACTTAGCATAACGTTTTGAAGGTTTTTCCATGTTGTTACATGTATCAATAGTTCATTTCTTTTTATTGCCAAGTAGCCATCCATTGTGTAGATGTACCACAAATGTGTTTATCCATTCAGCAGTAGATGGATATTTAGATTGTTTCCGTTTTGTGGCTACTGTGAATTGTGCTGCCATAAGCATTCACATCCTAGTCTCCATGTGGACATACACTCTCATTTCTCTTGGGTACACACCTGGGAGTGGTGTTATGGACTGAATGTGTGTGGTGCCCCCAAAATTCATATGTTGAAGCACTAACCTCCAGTGCATCTGTATTTGGAGATAGGGCTTCTAAGAAAGTAATTAGGGTTAACTAAGGGCATAGGTGGGACCCTGATCTGATAGGATCAGTGTCCTTATAAGAGTAGACACCATAGAGCTCACTCTTTTTTTTTCTTTTTCTTTTTTTTGAGACAGAGCCTTGCTCTGTTGCCCTGGCTAGAGTGCCATGGCATCAGTCTAGCTCACAGCAACCTCAGACTCCTGGGCTCAAGTGACCCTCTTGCCTCAGTCTCCCAAGTAGCTGGGACTACAGATGTGTGCCACCATGCCCGCCTAATTTTTTCTATTTTTAGTAAAGATAGTGTCTCACTCTGCCTCAGACTGGTCTCAAACTCCTGAGCTCAAGAGATCCTTCAGCCCCAGCCTCCCAGAGTGTTAGGATTACAGGCGTGAGCCACTGTGCTCGGCCTCAGTCAACTCTCTTTCTCTGAGGGCACACAGAGAAGAGATCAGTGAGGACACAGTGAGAAGGCAGCAGTCCACAAACCAGGAAGAGAGCCCTCACCAGGAACACAACCGGCCGGCACCTTGACCATGGCCTTCCTGCCTCCAGAGCTATGAGCAAATGCTTTTCTGCCATGTAAGCCACCCAGTCTGTAGTACTGTGCTATGGCAGACAAGTGGAATGAGTGGCGCTGTGGTCTGAATGTTTGTGTCCCCCTAAATTCATATGTTGAAACTTAATCCCCAATCTGATACTGTTAAGAGGTGGGACCTTTGGAAGGTGATTAGGTCATGAGGGCTCTGCCCTCACAAATGAGATTAGTTCCCTTATTAAAGAGGCTTGAGAAAGGCTGTTTGTCCCTTCCGCCAAGTGAGGACCCATAGAAAGTGCCATCTATGAGGAACGGGCCCTCATCAGATGCTGAATCTGCTGGCTCCTTGATCCTGAGCTTCTCAGCCTCCAGAACTGTGAGCAATACATTTCTATTATTTATAAATTACTCAGTCTATGGTATTTTTGTTATAGCAGCCTGAACAGATAAAGACAGGTGGGCCGTATATTTAACTTTTTAAGAAACTGCCTAACAGTTTTCCATAATGGTTGCACCATTTCACATTCCCACCAGCCGTGTCAGGTAACTCCATTTTTTGCCATCCTGGAGAAACATCCGTTCATGCAAGAAGACAAAAGAGCATGCCGAGTCACCCACGTGACTGCTGCTGTTTATGTCTAATTACCATGCAGCACAATCAGGCCGCCTGTTAAGCATGCAGAGCTGTGATCTAAGATGTATTCTGTTACAACACCAGACACTTTTCTGTCGTGCTCTGGGAATACTCTTGTTCACTCATGGTTATTTCTCCAATGAGCATATACTGTAAGCTCCCCAGCAGAGTTTATAATGTATATAAGAGAACCCATATAGACAGATCTGTAGCGCACGCGCGTGCGCGCGCACACACACACACACACACACACACAGACACACACAGTAACTCGGAGAGCGTCTTTGGGTAAAGCAAACTCTAGAAAACATCCAAATCAATCATGGTGACCTAGTAAGAGTAGCTTCTAGTCTATCTGGTCCCCTTCCCCTGCACCCTGAGAAGAGGATTTAAAAACAAACCTTTAATTTTAGAATAGTTTTAGATTTACAGAAAAGTTGTAGATAGTACAAAGTCCCCATATACCCCATACCCAATTTCCCTTATTGTCAGGTTACGTTGCTATGGTATGTTTGTCACAACTAATGAACCAAAATTGATTCATTAGTATTAACTAATTCAGAGTTTCTTAGTTTTTCCCTATTGCCCTTTCTCTGTTCCAGGATGCAGGATACCACAGAGCATTCAGTTATTAATATCATGTCTCCTCAGGCTTCTCCAGTCTGTGACAGTTTCTCAGACTTTCCTTGCTTTTGAAGATCTTGACAGTTTTAGAGTCATGTATTTTGTAGAATGTCCCACAATTGGGGTTCACTGTCATTTTTTCATAGCCTGGTTATGGGTTTTGAGGAGAAGAGGCAAAATGCCATTCTCATCGTGTCAAGTCAAGGCTACATCCTACTCACATGACTTGTCAGAGCTGATGTTAACCTTGATCCTGACTGGGGTGGTGTCTGTCAGGTTTCTCCCCCATGAAGTTACTCTTCCCTTTCTCCCTACCCCTTTATACTCTCCCCTTTGGAAGGAAGTCACTCTGTGCAGCCCACAGTGAAGCATGATGCTCCACCTCCCTGAGGAGGAATCAGCTACGTGAATTCTTAAACATGGAGATTTGTCTCTTCCTCTCATTTACTGATCAATCATCTGTTTATATCATATGGGTTTGTGGGTATTTATTTTGTATTTTGGGTTATAATCCAATGCTTTGTTATTTTGTTTGTCAAATCGTTTCAGCTTTGGCCATTGGGGACATTTTCAATTGGCTCCTGTGTCCCTTTGGTAAATCTCATTATTCCGTATGTATGTATGTATGTTTGTGTGTATGTGTGTGTGTGTGTGTGTGTGTGTGTAGCACTTCTTTACTTTCTAGCACTAGAACATGCTCCAGGCTCATCTTGGATATTTCCTGCCCCAGCCCTGGAATCAGCTGTTTCTCCAGGGAGCCTGGGCTCCTGTCATTGGGAAATGATACTAGAAATCAAGATCTGGGTACTGGTTGTGCTCATTGTTCCTGGGTGTCTTTGCTCTCAGGCCCTTTCAGTGGACAGAGCAGGCAAATGCATGAGCATATACTAGCCCCTGCACAGGCACGTATCTGTAGAGATTTCCACATGGATCCATCTGTGCTTATGTTGAGCTAAACATGAGTTCATCCTGATGTCCAAGACGCTAATCCACTACCACATGGATTATTCTAGCTTCCCTCTCTTGCTTGTCTGTAACCTCCCACTTCAAAAGGGAGAAGCCCGGCTCCCACCATCTTCTTAAGTGTTCGATTCCAGAATGCACGCATAGTGTGATCTCCGATTGCTAATCTGTACCCCCAAGGGACACAACTTTCCCCGACTAGAGTACAGTGCTACGTGCCACTCCTTTTGCTTTTAGTTTTACAGACTTGATTCATTTCCACAATTACATAGGAAAGGCAATTGCCTTTTCCTCCATCCAAATCATTTCTTCTGTCCTGAGTCTCCCCTTCTTCTACCAATAAGCCCAGCCTGGGAGTCTCCCGTCGGGTGTTCTCTGTGGGAACTGGACACCCACACCCTGCTGGGTCTCACAGGCCCCTCTACCATCACTGAATCAAGTGACACACCCACCCTGGAACAACCCCGTCCAATCCTCTGGGCCCATCTGTCAAGCTCCGTGACCTTGCAGAGGGGCCCAGCCCAGGCAGTCTTCACTTCCACCTGAGAACCACTGCTTTCCCCCCAGAACCACACAGCAGGGGCGGCCAGCCTGGGTCCTGGCCAAGCCATCCAGCCATCCTGCTGGTCTACCCAGTAACAGGGCCTTCTCAGGTTACTCAGAGGATCACTTTGCCTTAGAAACTCCAGCTGTCACCTCAGGCGCATCAGTAACTGATGCCAAGGCCCTGAGCAGCAGGGGCCCCGGCAATAGGCGAGTGTCCTGAGTGTTTCCTGAGTGCTGTGCTCTCTCTCTGTGGCTACTGCAGTCATCAGCAAGGAAGGTGAGCAGACCTGGGGAGGGGGTACAGCAACCGATCATCTGGGACGGGGCCCCTTTGATGCCTATTTTTTGTGCCTTGAAATGGCCCAGTCAGTGCTGTCAGGACCCTGGATTCCTGCTTCTGGGGAAGAAAGGGTGGCTCAGACTGGGGACTCCGGTTGGGTGGGAGAGAGGGCTGGGGTCAGTCTGTAGGGCTGGGGACACACTGGAGGGCTTGACGTGGTTCAAAAGGCCTGAGGGGTGGAGTATTGGCAGCCTCTTTGACCCTGTGAGCTCCCTAAGTTGGGTGTGGAGGTGTTAGGAGGTGCCTGCTCTGACCTCTGCCGGGCAGCCATGCCACACAGCACAGGTGTGCTGGTCAGAACAAGGTGCATGGGGAGGGGGACCGTGTGCCAAGCCCCACATTCGGTTTCCACCTAGCCCCTCTTTGGTAATGGAGGAGCTGACAGCTCCTCTCACAGGACAAGGGCTAACCTCCCTCCATGCTGTGGTGATGTCCCCACCCTGCCTGGGCACAGTGGGCCGCAGGGGCTCAGTGCTTTGCCACCAAGCGCCAGAGGAAGTGTCTCTGAGGATTCATGCCCAGCGGCCAGCACCACAGCCCCACAGATGAAGATGAGGTCCCCTGGGGTGGGTTCAGGACTGATCCTGCCAGATCAGGGTGTGAGAGCCTCCACCCAGCATGAGGAGTTCTCACATCGTGCCCTCTGCTGGCGAGGTGACACAGGTGCTCGTTGGATGTCACTCAGGGACATTTCCTCCTATTCTATCATGGGCCTCCTCCCTGCTCCCAGTCCCCCAGCTTCCAAGAAGTGTTTTCCAGGCCTCCCAGCAGAGGTGGTTCGTGGAGAGGGAGCTATTGGGAGGATGACTCCTGTGAACAGGTCTCCAAGCATCTGCAGGGGGCTGAGGGGCACCAGAGACCAAGGTCTTTGCAAACCAACCCTCAGAGGATCCTCTAAGCCAAGGGCAGGAAGCCTGCAGACACTGTGACCAGAACAATAAGCCTTCACACTACGTACTGCCTACAGTTTCAGAGGCTCCCCCCACAGACTCCCGTAAGGAACTCTGAACAGACAGACAGACAGGAATACACATACAACTGTTCCATCCAGAACAGTTCATCCTCACCTCCCCACTATGGCATGGTCCCAGTATACCTCATCAGCCCACACAATCAGCCTCTTTTGGAGGACAGACACCTCCTCCTCCTTAGTCCTCCTAAAGCCAGGAGCCCAGAGACCCCAAATCAGCCATACCATCATTCCCCAAGGAGAATCTTACAACTCTCACCAAAAGTCAGTAGGAAAGGAGATAGTGCTTCCATACAAGACCTCCTCTTGTTTCCCCTTTGCTTAGCAGTTTCTACTACTCAGTATCTTATCAGTTGCAAGTAATGGAACCCCAACTCTAAAACTCTAAACAGCCTTAAAAAAAGAAAAAAAGAGGAATTCATGAGCCCTCATCACTGGGAGGTCTTTTTGTCAAATGGAAGTTTGGTAAAATTCAGGCATAGCTGGATCCAGGAGTTGTGATGCTATTATAAGAATTGATTCTCCGCGTGGTGACAACATGGCTGCCGGCAGCCCTAAACCTGCAATGTCCTTACAGCTAATGGGCCCAGAGTAAGACCCTCCAAGGCCAACATACCAACTCTGAAGGGGCTCTGAAGAACCCTCCTTGGGACACATAGGCTGGGATACAGTAACTGGCCAGGTATGACCAACGCCCACCCCTGCTACCAGGGCTAGTACATAATCACTTGTTCCCCAGAATCCTCGGGCATGGGAGAGAGGGATGGCATGCCCAGCAGTCAACCTACCCCATCTCCTACAACACAAGCAAGGGGAAGCCTATGAGGGCA
Organism: Avahi laniger; assembly: GCA_963575035.1. Classification (NCBI taxonomy): domain Eukaryota; kingdom Metazoa; phylum Chordata; class Mammalia; order Primates; family Indriidae; genus Avahi; species Avahi laniger. The sequence continues at coordinate 49,601 of CAUYSK010010418.1, read as the reverse complement.
TTCCCAAGACAGGAAGGAACCCTCTGGACAGAGGTTTAAGGACTTTGCCCAAGATAGGCAGGGAGGCACTGTATAGAGAGCCTTGGGTGGAAGTGGGGGTGGGGACTGGCTCTGCCATTCCCCCACTGGGTGACCTTGGGCTAGGACCCTCCTGTCTCAAGGTGTAGGCTCTCCACCTCCTCATTCTGGGGAGGTTTATAAAGCCTCCCCCAGGGGTATGAGTGGTCTCTGGGGCCTCTTTTCACTCCGATATTCTGGGCTTCTGGAAGTTTGTGATTCATGCAGGACTCTGAAAGAGGATTTTGGCAGATGGAAAAGGGATAAAAAAAAGGATTAAGGTGGAGAGAAGTGAGGAAAGAGGGGACAATGGAAGGCAGATAAGTCAGAGAGTAAAGCAGACCCATAGAAAAAGGGGTAGCCTCATTGGTATAAAACCAAGGCACTCCAATTAAGACTTTAAGGAAGTGCCACTTGTCTTTTACATGCCCACCATACTGTTTTTAAATTATAAAGTCCAGAGCTAACGATAATATAGAGATGAGTGGATTTCTTCAGAGACGCCCACTCTGGCCCTTGGAGTCCTCTGGGCCACTGAAGCAGCAGCCCCAGCCCTCCCTAAAGACCACACATCCTAATCACAGTCCTGACCTCCACCCCTCATGCTGCCTCTGCGGGGTCTGAGACCTGGTCTGTATCGCTCAGATGCCCCCACTGCCTTTCTGACCCACTAAACCGCTGACCCCCTCTAAACCGCTCCGTCTTCTCAGCCACACTCTCCTCCTGTGGTTCGGAGACGGAAAAATGGAAAAACTCATACCCAGACCGACAGCGGAATGGGGAAGGGGCAAAAGACAGATGGAGGGGAACTGAGACACAGAAGTAGGGGCCTCGAGGGCACATGCCCTGGGCCTCTGAGCGGCTGGGCAGCCACCGACAGGGCGGCGGAATCCCGTGCTGTCTCCCGCTCCAGCCACACCGCCACCGCGCCATGCCGTCCACCAACCAGGGCTGGCCCGAGGACTTCGGCTTCCGGCTGAGCGGCTCCGGCCCCTGCTTCGTCCTGGAGGTGGCCGAGGGGAGCAGCGCGCACGCCGGGGGGCTGCGACCCGGGGACCAGATCCTGGAGGTGGAGGGGTTGGCGGTGGGCGGCCTGAGCCGCGAGCGCCTTGTGCGCCTGGCGCGGCGCTGCCCTCGTGTGCCGCCCAGCCTCGGCGTGCTCCCGGGCCCCGACGGCAGCCCCGCTGCCCTGAACCCGGCCTGGCGGCCCCAGTGGTCCGGCTGCGGCCTCGCTCTGGGCCGCGAGCTGCTGCGCCTGGCCGGCCGCAAGCGCCCCGACGCCGTGCACCGAGAGCGCAGGCGCAAGGCCCAGGAGTTCAGCCGAAAGGTAGGGCGCGCGGGGCGGGGCGGGGGAGGACAGAGGGGCGGGGCTCGTATGGCGGGACTGGGCTTGCGGGGCGGGGCTCCTGGGGAGAGACCCCCCCTCCGGGGGCGGGGCACCGTGCTCTCTGAGGAAACTTTTACGGATTTACCAGAAATATAATGATGCTCAAGCTTCAACCTGCGTCTAATTTTGTCATATTCACTTGTTTTTCTTTTTGATTGAGGTACTATAGGTGTACAGTAAAGTGCATTAAGTATACAGCTCAATACATTTTACATACACATACACCCTGGAACTACCCCTCAATCAAGATGTAAAATAAGAGAATATAGATAATAATAGAATGTAGACTATTGAATAATTCCTTGACACCAGAAGGCTCTCCCACCTGCCCCTTTCCCTGTCTGTGCTCCAGACGTAACTGCTGTTCTGACTTCATCACTATGGTGATTTTTGCCATCATGACCTTCATATAATGGAATTATTCAGTATGTGCTCTTCAATTCTGGGCTTCTTTTGCCCAACATTATATCCGTGACCTTCATTCATGTGTGCAGCTGTAGGATCCTTCTTTCTGTTGCTCATATTACTAAGATAGTGTTCTTTTTTAAAAAGAGCCACACCTGTTCCAAGCCCAGGCAAAACCAAGACCTGGCCAGCCTTTCACAGCAGTCTGGCTGGCTGGTTGGTCACAGGGGGGCCCAGTTTAGGTCCTCCAAACTTCCAAAGGCATTTCTTTAAATGTTGGCACAAACCAGGTTCTGAGGGGTTGCAGGTGGAAAGTTGGGGTGACTCTGAAGATTAAGAGCCCAGAATGGCCAAGGCCTCCAGCCACCAGAGGAGCCCAAGGCCTGAGTCACCTGCAGGAAGCAAGGGGTAGCCACAAGGAGAGACAGAGGCACAGCTCAGAGACCCAGGGCTGGGAAAGAAAGATGGAGGATGGCCTCAGGCCAGAATCCCAAGCAACCCCTGATTTGCAGGAACCTGCTATTTACTGGACAAATCCAGGCCAACCCAGCAAACCTGGACTGTGACACAGTTATGGAGGAAGAGGCTGCCTGGTCAGGTCATGTCTACCTCAGGCCACCAGCAAGGTCTCAGTACAGCTACTTCAGGCCATCCACCCTTGAATGCCTGGCCTCCAGGGCTTTTAGATGTGGTCTTGAGGCCCTCATTTGGCTGAGACTTGAGAGGAACAAAAAGTGAGCCTATGTGTGACCGGGAAATAGTCTGGAGCCCAGACACTCCACCCTCTGCCTGGGCCCAGGCCCCATGCACATGCTCAGCGTGGAAACTCAGTATCTGCTTGGTGCTTAGAACACTTGAGTTCATAGATTTTTTTCTTCATGGAAGGGAAACTGCTCAGTCCTGCCCTTGGCAGGGCTTGGCCGTGGGGTTTTGGAGGCCAGGGGGCCTGGAAGCCCTGCTGAGGTTTGGCTATTGCAGAAATGGCTCCCAGCCCACTGTCCAGGTGTGAGATTCCCACCCACTCCAGCCTCCTCCAGCACCCAAGCTTGCTCCAGTCCTCATTCCTTCTAAACTCACCCCCTCAGGAGCCTTTCCTCCATCAGGTACCCTGGCAGGATCCCTCATCTGGGCTTTCAGCCCCATAACCCTGAACAACCCAGCCTCTACAGCCAGGCACACACACTTACTCACATACACACAGGACTCAGCTCTGGCTTCCCTGTGTCACCAATGTCCAGCTCCTTGAAAGGTGTGACTTTCTTCCTATACCCAGAATAGGCTCTGCTGCTATAACAAACAAAATCAACATCTTAGTGCCTTTGCACTATAGAAGTTTACTTTTCACCCACACAAAGTCATCTAGGAGTTCAGGTAACTTCCAGGGTAGCTAATGTCCACATGAGGTTTCAGCATTCCAGACTCCTCCTTCTCAATGTGAAGCTCCAGGGTTCCCCATGGAAGAGGAAGATAGCATGGAAAATTGTGTATCTGATCTTTACTATAGCACCTTCACTCAATGCTCATTGGCCAGAACTGGTCATATGGCTTCTCCCTGAGGCTGCTGGGAAATGTAGTCTTCTATGTGTCCAGGAAAAGGGGAGAGAACTAAAAATATTGGTGAGTACTGGTAATGTCCACTACAATCCCAGATGACCTGCCATGGAACCAAAGTCCTGTCCCAAACTCCATCTGATCCCTGCAGAGTTGGAAGAAGGCACACTCAGAGTCCCCAGCAGGGCAGGGGACATAAGCAGACCTGGCCAGGAAGTAGGGCTGGGGTGGCAGCCAGCCAAGGGTACAATCTGACAGGCTGCCCAGGCCAGCTGTGGTGCATTTTCTGGCAAGGAGGAATATGGAGTGGTGGATTCTGGTTAGGGCTCACTGAGCACCCCAGAAAGCTGAGGGTGACTGCCTTCGGATTATGCAGGGCCTGTGTGCAGCCCCCTGCGGTTTTCAATAATCAGCCTTTGAGTTCTTGCCGCACTCTGCCTGCCCCAGATTTTCCTCCTTGAGGTAGCTGATATTTAATAGAAAATCCATTAGTGTCCCGTGATGGTGCCTCATGCTTGGATGTAGGTTGAGAACATCTGGGTAATAACTGACACCAAAACTGCACTGTGGCACCGGCCCCAGGAGGCAGGAACTATTTTTTCCCTCTTTCTTACATAAAACATCTTTGCAGCTAGCCATGTACTCCTTTGAATCGAGGCTGCTGCTGACTTTGACTTCCAAACCATCAACCTTTCTCAGCATGGGGAGGGGGTGTCTGGTGCTGCAGCCTGCCCTGCTCACAGAGGGGAGACAGCAGTCAGCTGGGGGCCTTCAGGAAATGTAATGCAATGCAATGCCATGCTTTAGTTCCATTCCATAAACATTCACTGAGTGCCTACTATGTGCCTGGCCCTGTGCTGGGGGCTGAACAGCAGTGAGACCTCAGCCATCATATCTGGTGGGGAGACAGACAGTTATACACATTCATGGTGTGTATGTGCTAGGACTCAGACATGTGCAGAACGTGGCCTCTAACTGAGAACCCTCGAAGACCCTTACCCTGGCTAGTGTCACCTCTCTGGAAAGCTTTCCTTAATCCCCTTGTGGAGAACCATTTAGGAAGCAGTTGGATTTACAGTTCTGAAGTTCAGGAGTGAGCTCTGGGCTGAAGATCAAGATCTGAGAATCGCCATCTGGGGTTCTTGGCCAGAGCAGAGCCACGGAGAGCTGCAAGTGGCGGTGGTGGGGGTGTGGACCATAGCCGTTAAGGGCAGTGGTATGGAAATAGCAAATGTAGACAGTTCTGGGCTAGAAAAAGGAAGAGAATGATCAGCTTGCGGGATCAAAGGAGGACTGTGTGTGTGTGTGCATGTATGTATGTATGTATTTATAGCCTGGGAGAGACCTCAACATTTATATAAGCTGCAAGGAGGGAGGCAGTAGAGACACTGAAAACCATGCATTTAATGGTCCTTGATTATGCACCTGTGATGCACAGGACAGACAAGGAGCCTGATCTCATACAACTAACATTGCTGTAGGGAAAGAGGCAGTAAGCAAGTTAGCCCATATCGTCAGATATTCACATTGCTTCCAACATGTCAGTGTTATAAATAATACAGAGGTGAGCCTCCTCACTCATACATCATTGTGCATTTGTTTTGTCTTGTCAGGACACATCTAGGATAAATTTCTAGATGTGAGATCATTGGGTAAAAGGATTGGCTTTCGACACACTTAAGCTGCCTTCCAGAAACGGGGTGTGCCCATTTGCCCACTCATTTCCACTCACTGCTACACAGACTCCTCTGTATAGATGTGTCTTGATTGGTATCAGCTGGTTTGTGCCCGAAGACAAAGAAAACAAAAGTTTGGAGGGAGAACAGAGGGTGTCACAATTCAGGACTAGGCTTGCATTCCCGGGCTTTTTTTGTGGAGCCAGAATGTTCTCTGTGGGATCTCTCAGCAAATAGTAGTTGTGGAAGGGAGTATAGTATTATAATAATAGTAACTAGCAATTATTGAATGCCTGACACAGTTTTAAGTTTTGTATTAATTCCTTTGATCCTTACAATATTCATTAGAACGGCTGTCTCTGGGTTTGAATCATGACCCCATTATCTTGGCCCAGTGACCCCATCACCTCTATCAGCCTCAGTTTCCTTAGACATAAAATGAAGATACTAACTGTGCAACCAGGCCCACCTCGTAAGGCAGCTATGAGGTTTGAAATGACGTGATAGGGGCAAAGTGCTCAGTCCATGCTCCATGTCCGCTGTCCTGGAGTGGTAAACTGTGGGAGGGAGGAAGGGAGGAAGGGAGTGATTCTCCAGGGTTCACTGGACCCCTCCTCACAGGTGGATGAAATCTTGGGGGACCAGCCGACTGCCAAGGAGCAGGTGTTTACAGCACTGAAGCAGTTTGCAGCCGAGCAGCGAGTGGATGACCTGGTGTGGGCTCTCACCCTGGCACTGCCCCGTGAGGCCTGTGGGCCACTCTTGGATAACCTGAGGTACTGCAGTCTGGGAGCAGGATGGACAGGCAGGGTGGGTGTCACTCAGGGCTGTCCATTTCCCCAGCAGTCTAGGTCAGAGATGGTGGCCTGCTCTTTAACTGAGACCCCAACACGCCATCAGCCCCAGAACAAGGGTAAACCAGAGAGCTGAAGGGCATCCCTGGGAAGGCAGCTGTTGGCTTTGCTGGAGGCCAGGGCACCGCTCTCAGTGATGGGGCCTGGGACAGGCCTCAGAGGGGGTCCACCTCCTTATCTAAAGTCTTGACCTGTCCTGTTCCATCCCAAACCCCAGATCATAGAAATCTCCAACAGGATACCAGATATGTCCAATTCTTTCTTGAGACAGAGTAATGGCACCATGCAAGGGCAAGGAAGGAAGCCTAGTACTGTGCTGTGTGGATCCCCAACACTTCCCCCCCCACACCCTACATAGCATGTGCTCTCAGCTCTCTGATGTCTTTTGATGATGAGTGTATATCAAGCCCCTCACCATGCCCTAGAGGAACATTGCCTCGCTGAATCCCCCCAGAGCTAATATTAACGCCATTTCAGAGACAAACTGAGGCTCAGAGAGGTTAAGAGGCTGGCCCAAAGCCACACAGTAAATTAGTGGCAGTCACAGTACAGTGAACCTTGTTAGCTATGCACTTTGTGCTCTTCTGCTGGGCTTTGGACTCAACTTCTAAGTTTATTTATTAGAAAAAAAAATTTCCTGGTGAGTCCTCACCTGAAGTGACACAAAATCTCCAGACCCCATCTCCATCCTTCGAGGGCCTCACCGTCTTCCCGGCTTCAACCAGGCCCCCTCTGGGCCCAAGGGATGCTTCCCCTACCCGGATCCTGCCCAGCTTTCCCTCCCCACCCAGCCACCGGGGCCTGCGGCTGCTCCCCCATTTTCTCCTCCCTCTTCCTGGGCTCAGCCCGCCCCCTCCCCTCGCTGCCATTCACCCCGCTGCCTGCCCCTCCCTCTGGGCCTGGCCAATGTCAGGGACCGGGCTGGCCACCCTCCGGCCCCCCAGCCCCGGCGCGGCGTCTTGGCTCTGCAGCCGAGCTTAGGAGACCACCGAAAGAGGCCACCATGAGCTGCCTGGGGTGAGTAAGGGCTGAGCCCCTTGCTTGGAAAATCCAGAGGGGGAAAAAAAGTTATTTCTAAAGCCGAATTTGCCGCGGAGATGCGCTGGCTCTGAGGGCTTCCTGGGAAGGTGACGGATGGACAGCCCCCCGCCCGGCCCCTCCCCGCCAGGGCTCGGCCAGGGGGGCGCAGGCGGCCCGGCTGTCCCCCGGGAAGTTGGCGCGCTTGTCTCCAGGCTCTTGGCAGCCGGACTCAGCTGAAGGCCCTCTCGGTCCCCCTCATCTCCCCTCGTTGCTGCCCGCTTCTGCTCCTGCCGCCTCTCCCGGCCAGCCTGCTCCGGCTCCTGCCTCCCGGGACAGCCCCTCGCCTGCCTTTCCTGGCCGCAGTTTGTCCCGAGGCGCCCCGCAGCCGCGGCCGCGGGTCAGGAAGGGCGGGGGAGGGACGCCCCCTTGCGCGAGCTTGATTTAGAACCTGGGAAGCGGGAACCCTGGACACCTGGGGATGCCCCCGGGCGCTGCTGGGGAGGATGAAACCGCAGCCTCTATTGTCAGCGCGTGTGTAGTGCAACGGGAAAACTGGGGAGGCTGCTGGAGGAGGGGGTGGCGCCCAGCCGAGCTCTGAGGGGAGAAGGTTATCCTGGCAGTGAGGCTTCAGCCACCCTCCACGTCTCCAGCCAACCCCCGCCCCCACACTTCCTAACATCCTCTTCCCCGGGACTGGCCAGTCCCCAGCGGCCCCATCATGTGCTGGACTCCAGTTAAGGGATGGTGATCTCCGTGCAGCACCTCCTGGTGGGGGGTTATGGGGGAGTCACAGACAGCTGTGTCTGTGTGGCAGCCCATGGCTAACTCAGAATGGAGCAATCAGGGCAGGCTCCCGGGAGGAGGCAACAGGTGTCAGTGCTGTGACTCAGACAGTGACCTGGGGGATCTGGAGGTGTGTCCTGTGGAGGTGGAAGGACAGTCCCTGAGGGGAGTTCATCAGGGCCAGGCATCTAGCTACAGAGGGTGAGGGCAGTGTCACACTGGCCCACGGTACCTAACAGTGCCCAGCTGTGAATTAACCAGCATGGGGTGGGGGCCACAGAGAGCCACTGTTCTGGCCATGGGGCCCCACATCAAGGAGAGATAAGGTTTAACTGAGAGGTTGAGCAGTCAAAGAATGAGAGGTGAAGAAGTGTGTGTGTGTGTGTGTGTGTGTGTGTGAGTGTGAGAAAGCTCCACACGAAGGCTAGAACCCACCCAAATCAGAGAGGTGTGGCCTCGCTCAGGGGTGGTCCCAGTGGCCAAAACAGAAAGCATGGGGAGAGGGAAAGGGGGCAGTGAGACCACAAAGCTGGGCCATCCAGCGCAGTAGCCACATGTGGTTATTTAACATTAAATTTAATTAGTATTCGATAAAACTTAAAGTTCAGTTCCTCAGTCTCACTAGCCACATTTCAAACACTCAATAGCCACATATGGCTGGTGGCCAGTGTATAGGACAGGACCATCATCACAGGATGTACCCTCAGACATCGCTGCTGCTGTGAAGGGTGACATGGATCAGTGGGTGCAAAGTACTCAAAAGGTCTCGTCTTCCTCTACAAAGGCAGTTAATCCTGAGACTCAGAGCTTAATTCGGGCCTGTCCCCAAAGGGATCCTAGCCTGATGAAGTGATAAAATGGCTTTCTAATTAGGACAGGACAGGCAGTTTGGAAAGTGTGACGTGGGCAGGAGGGAACAGGACAGCAGAGTCAGCTCTGTGGCCCACTAGTGTCTCAGAGAATATGAGACGGGGAGGGTCGGGAGGGGTCAGGTAGGGGTAGTGGAAGCTGGGATTTGGAATCCTGACACACCTGGCTTGAACCCCAGGTCCACTCACTGGCAGTACAACCTTGAGCAAGTTCACTGACCTCTATAATTTGTAAAGTGGGATTGGTAATTTTTTTTTATCAGAGACAGGTCTCTCTGTGTTGCTCAGGCTGGAGTGTAGTGGTACGATCATAGCTCACTGTAATCTCAAACTCCTGGGCTCAATCAATCCTCCCACCTCGGCCCCCACACAGTGCTAGGATTACAGATATGAGCCACTGTGCTCAGTCTAATTTTTAAATTTTTTTGTAGAGATGGGGTCTCGCTATGTTGCCTAGGCTGGTCTCGAACTCTTGGCCTCAAGCGATCCTCCCACCTCAGCCTCCCAAAGTGCTGGAATTACAGGCATGAGCCACCATGCCTGGCTGGGCTTGGTAATTTCTACGTGTACCCAGTAGGGTTCTTGCTAGGAAACCATATAAATGAACTCTGCCAACTGTGAGCAGAAAAGAGATTAGTTGAGAATCTAGGGGTAGGGTATGAGGGATCATGTACCCTCCTCCCACCCTTTTCTGCTTTAGTGACAAGTGTCAGGGACACCATAATACAGAGTTATTGGGAGAATTCTGACACTGTGTAGGTAGATGTGCCAGGCATAAAACATGTGCTCAATTAGTATTGGTTTCCCTTAGGGAAGACCTCTTTTTCTCAAGAGCAGATTTCTCAAGTATGGCACTAGTGACATTTTGGGCCTGATATTTCTCTGTTCTTGGGGCCTGTCCTGTACATTGTATAGGTGTTTAGCAGCACCCCTGGCCTCTACCCAACTAGATGCCAGTAGCACACCTGTCCTCCCAGTTGCCATTTTGTGATAAACAAAAATGTCTCCAGACACTGCCAGATGTCCCCTGGGGGGTGGAGGGGCAAAGTCGCCCCTGGTTGAGAAGTATAGCCCTAGAGTATAGGGCCCTAGAGTAAGTGGGACAGGCACTTCAGGGAAGTCCAGCTATTGCCTGTCCCCTGGTGACCACCCTATGCTGCCTTGGGTCACCTGGTCAGATGCACCAGCTGCTGACCCCATGCAGTGCCTCCGCTGTGCCTGTGGGGACCTAGCCCTGAGGCAGCATTGAATTCGAGCATAAGCACTTGCTCCGTGGTTGCACCTCCCATGCCCGCAACATGGTGAACAGTCTTCAAAGCCTTTGGGCATGCCTGCTTCTGGATGCTGGGCCACTGCAGCTGGTGCAAAACAGCCAGAAATGGCTCCATCATCATGGGACGGCTGTGGCCCTGCAGATGTCAGGGAGCTGTGCTCACTGTGAGGCTTTTCTTCTCTGCAAGGCAGTGCTGAGGACAAGGTGTGGCATGAGTGGGCTCCAGCTTCCCATTGCTGCCAGGGACAAATGCAGCCCTGAGAAGTCCTCACTGGGGTCAGGAATGGGGGACTGAGTGTGTTGGGAAGTGTGGTGTGGACAGAATACCAGAGACTGATGGTCAGATCTGCAGGGTCCTCCCTGTGACTGGCTGCAGGCAGCCACAGACCGGCCCCTGTGAGCTATTCCTCTGAGAAGACAGAGGTAAGGTCCTGGGGTTTCCTGCCTGAGTGGGTGGTGGCTGGGGGTGGGTGGTGGAGAAGAGGGCTTCATGCTGATGACCCCTCCACAGGCCTGTCATTTGCTCCTCAGATCTCAGATTCGAGCCCTCTCTGGGCAGTCGGCACTCTGTGAGAAATGTCAATGCAGAGCAGGATCCCTGGGTCTGCTCCTGCTGACTGTCAGGGAATGGCAGGCCCAGAGCCAGGGAGGAGCCCATGTGCCCTTTCCTGTCACTTGCCTCTCCTCCCCTTTAGCTATTCCTCGCTTTTCTCAGAGTCAGGGTGCCCATCTCAGGGAGGTCCTCGACTCAGCCCCTCCCCACTCACCTGGCGGTTGTCCCAGCCTGGCCCCCTCCTCACTTCCACTCACTCACCAGGCCTCAGACACTCTACCTCCTCCGCGATTTTAGTATCTATTAGCCCCTTGTCCCATCCCAACACCCTTCTCTGGGTCCCATCCCCTGGTGTACCAAAACCTCTGGAGTCCCTCCACTTACCCGTGACTCCTTAAACCCTCCATGGCTCCCCACTGCTCTTAGCTGCCTCCCTCTCCAGCCTCTTCTCCCCCAGAGCGCCCCCCTGGGTAGCTAGGGAAGCTGCTTCTCGAGGGCGACTCCTGCTGAGCCCTGGGGCTGGGGCAAAGCCATCCCCTCCAGAAAGCTTTCCCACGCTCTGCAAAAGACAACGGGGGCTTCCTCTGTGTTGTCGGGTTCAGTCTTCGCGGCAGCCGGGTCGTGGGGACTCGCCACTGTGCGGGGGCTTGGAGGGGCCCAGGGACGAAGAGGTCACAGGGGAGGAAATGATGGAGGGAACCAAGGGGAGGGAGCGTGGCGGCCTCGAAGGGCCCCCAGCTTCCCCCTCACCCTCCAGCAAGCAGAAGGGTCCCAGGCGAGGCGGGGTGGGGCGGGGCGGGGCCACCGCGAGGGGGCGGGCGCGGGGCCGCCGGCGGGGACCGCTCGGGAGGGGCCGCGCGCGCTCGCCCGGCAGAGGCGCGTGGAGTCGCGGCGCCCTCGCTTCGTTCGCGGGCTCGGCCACCCGCTGCCCTTCGGCACCTGCTGCGCCGCGGTCCGGGCTCCAGATGGGGAAGGACCAGGGCTTCTCTCGGCACTTTCGGTAGCTTCCCCTCGGCGCCCCGCGTCTCCGGGATCCGTGCGCCCTGGGCGCAGCAGACCCGTCTCCCGCCGGCCTGGAAGGGGGTGGGGCTGGAACACGGAGGGGATTCTCGTCCCTGGGTGGGCACCTACGAGCCTGGGCGGAGCTCGGGGGCTGGGGAAGGGGGAAATAAACTGGGCAGCGCTAGGGTGGCGAGGTCTCCACGTTGGGCTTTGGGAACCCGCACACGGCCCTAAGGATCGGGGTTGGGACGAAGGACTGGGATTGAAAAGCCCTCTTTCCCTCCTGCGACTGGGCTGGTCGAGGGGACAGGACAGAGGGCCAAGGCTGGGGTCCGGCGCTCTGGTGAGAATCCAGGACGTTCGGTCCTGAGTTTGGAGGGCGCGACCTCCTCACTACCCGCACCTGATCTGACGCTAGCTGAACTAGGGCACCCTCACCCCCTCCTCACCAGTTCATTGGCTGATGATCAAGGGTGAGATGGAGAAAGCTGGGCTGGGACAGAGAATGGAGAGAGATGACCCTAAGGGAGTTCCTGGTAGGAACCTGGGTTTGGACTTAGACTTGACCCTGGCAGAGAGAACAGAACTGACCCTGAGTTCAAGGTCATCATGTGGCCCCCAGGAAGAGTCTTGTGGCCTCAGAGGGGCCTGTTGGCATAGCAGGAACTTGGGAGTCCTGGAACAGCTATTACCAGACTGTCAGAGGCATAGAGATTGGTCACAATAGTCAATGTGGCCCCACTGCACGTGGCTGTGCTGGGTCAGTCAATTCACAGCAGACCCAGGGTTGGGAGCCTACGCCAGACTGAGCTGCATGGAGGGCCCATGAGCCAGGAAGGGTGTCTGGCTCACCAGGCAGCCTTGGCCTCAGTCTCAGCCCCAAGGATGCCAAGCTGGGAAAGGGCCACCTGACCTTCTTCAACCTGTGCAGTTGGTGACTCAGCTTGGTTCCCACTGCAGGGGCAGGGCCTTTTTTAGTTGCTGCTGGAAATTAGCTATGATGATCACCTGGCCCTGCCCAGGTTGGACTCTGGGGCTGGGTGTAAGGGACTGATACCTTCCAGAGCCTGTGGCTGGAGCCTGAAGTGTGAGGTGGACAGTCTCAAGCCTTGTCATCCCTCCTGGGCCTCTGCATGAGGTGTGAGGTCTGGGAGGGTGTGGGGAATGTACAGGCCAGGCAGAGGGAGGCATCTGGCTCCAAAGACCTTGATGACCATCTGGGGAATAAAGCTGAGGCTTAAGGTTTGCAGGAATCGCTGCAGGGAGGCAGGGACAGTCCCCTGGCAGTGTTGAGCAGGCCATTCATTCTGGCCTCCTGGCCACTTGAAACATCCAAACCTGGAGCAGAGCTCACTGGGGGCAGGGCGACTGCACCCTCCTCCCGGAGGATGCACATCCCTTCCCTCCCACCAGGCGACTTATTTTGCCTATCTGACCTCATTAATCCTACCCACAGAGACCGGGGGAACTGTGTGTGAGCCGCTGGGCAAGCAGAGGGGCTTGTGTTTCAGCTGGCTGCAAGGCCACTGATCTCTCTCCCTCTTCCTTCCCATTATGCCCTTGGCACTGACTCCTGGTACAAAGAACAGGGAAAGGAGCCTTGGGATGTGGCCAGGGAGGCTTCGCTAGCAACCTCACCTTCAAGGGGACCTTGTCAGAGGTCCTGCCACAGTGCTGAGGTTCAGAAGGCTGGGCTCTGATTCCACCTGTGCTGAGGGCCAGCTGTTTAACCCTGGAAAGTTACAGATCCTCTCTGTGCCACAGAGTCCTCTGTCTTGGACTGGGGAGTCCACCAGGATGTTAACTGCCGCCATTACTCAGAGAAGTAGTTAGACTGCTGGCAGCCCCCCCTATTTACTGAGTCCCTCCCAGGTGCCAAGCCCCAGCTGGTCACTGGGGCTCACCACTGAGCTACAGACCCAGTCCTCAGATAGCTTCCAGCCTCACAGAGGAGACCCATGGACACCAAAAAATCATCCTGGAGTGTGGGCCCCACACAGGGGACCTTGTGTCTCCCCTGCCTTTCACCACTTCCAGGGTGACTCCTTTGAGAGCAGGAGCCTCAGTCCTTTCAGCTTTGAACCCCAGTGCCTGGCTGGCACAGAGAGCAGGGGCTCACTAAATATACACAGGATTGAATTGAAGGAGCAAAGAGCAACAGCCTGGGGAAAAGCTTAGAGGTGGGACGGAAGGTGGCAGATGTGGTGGTCCTGGCAGATATCTGAGTAGGCAGCTGTAGTTGGGGCTGGCCAGAAAGGAAGGCAGGAAGATTGGAGGTGTCGTGAGGGTCTGAGGGAAGTCAGACCCTGGGCGCATGGGCTCCAGTTTTTTCCAGCAAAGTCACAAGGAAACAAGCTGGGAGAAAGTGGGTGGTGGGGATCCCTGGCTTGGGTTTGGCCTGGTGGGTGCTGAGGGAGTGGGGGAAAGGCCAGAGATGGAAGACAGAGGCTGGAGGAGGAACGGACTCATGGACTGGCTTTTTTGGGGCAAAGGCCCTGAAGAAGCCAGATTCATCGGGGATGGTCCCAGCGTGACATTCCCGGGGTGGAGCGAGCAGGAGGCTACGTCCTGGTGTGGCCTGAGGCAGCAGTGGGCAGAAGTCCGGACACCGAGGGGGAGACACCCGGGGATACCAGCTGCGGGTTCCCCCAGCCCTGCAGCGGAGGGGCGGGAGAGCCGACGGCGGCGCCCACAAGGAGGCGCCTTCGGCCCGACTGTGCGGTCCTCGCCGGCAGGATCTTCATCCCCAAGAAGCACCGGGCGCGCTTCGACGAGGTGGTGTCGCAGGGCCTGCTGGGCAAGCTGTGCCGCGCGCGGAGGGCGCAGGGCGCGCAGCGGCTGCGCCGGAGCCGCAGCGAGGAGCGTCCCGAGCGCCTCCTGGTGTCCACGCGCGCCAGCGCCCCGCCGCGCCGCCCGGACGAGCCGCCCCCGCGCAAGGCCGCCTCGCTGGTGGGCGGCCGCGCCGGCCCGGGGGGTGCGCGCAGGTACGCAGGGCGCTAGGGCGCGGGCTGCTGACGCCTCCCTGTCAGTGGGCTCGGGGATGGAGACCTGGGCGGAGAATCCCCCGGGGGGGAACATGGGCACCTGGGGCCAGGCAGGAGAGCTTAAGGGGAGTGGGACGTGGGACATCATCTCCACGCCCTATGTGTCCCAGGCCCCTCTCTCCTCAGGGCAGGTCATGCTGCCCACCCCTTTTTCTTCCCCCAGGACTGTCCGAGTCTACAAGGGCAGCAAGAGCTTCGGCTTCACACTTCGCGGCCATGGGCCTGTCTGGATCGAGTCTGTCCTTCCTGGTGAGGGGTGGGCAAGGTTGCTCCTTGAGTCCCTAAGGTCCAGGATGGGGTTAAGGACCCTGTTGTAGCTTTCCCTGGTAATTCTACCTATGTAGGCTGCTGCTCAGCAATCTCCCCTCTCCCAGATGTCAACCTTGTCCTTTGTGTCCTCTGGGTGTCCCAGAGCCCCAGATCCAAATCATCCACCTACCTAAGGTGCTTGAGGCCAGAGGCTTCTGCCTGAGCCTAGGCACCGCCCTCCAAGTTCAGCATCACCCCAAGCTAAGTGAGTCAAGTTCTTCGCCCAGACTTTTCCTTTATCCATAGGGAGTCTGGGCAGTGCTCAGGACAGTGGGGCAGCCAAGACTGAGCCTGCCCAGGCTACGCTCCAAACAACATTCCCTGCATCGAGTGCCCACTGTGAACTGAGCACTTGCTGGGCAGGCCAGATTCAGAGAGGCAGCAGAGCCTATCTAACCCCTCCCTGAAGCAGGACTCTCCTCCTCCCACCCAGGCTACCCCTTCTTGCTCCTGAAATAGTGGCATCCTGAAGAAGGCGGAGGCTCCCCAGTGTGGGAATCCTTCCTTCCTGCCCCTCCGGTGTGGGTGGGGAGGGATGCTCATTTTCACTGTGGAAGAATGAAACGTCTCCTAGCACTGAACTGAACTCTCCCTCTCTGCAGCCACCTCACCAGGCTGCTGGGCTGTGTCACCTGCTCTGTCCTGCATCCATCCCCTTCCAGCATCTGAGCATGATGCTCCTGGTTACACGTCCCCATGGGTGCCCTGTCTATGCGGTGTCCTTTCCACACTGTGCATCTTGCATATCCAGTGGATGGATTTGTGAGATGGGCATCTTCTGATCCCTGGGGAAGCACCTCAGTGCTTTTGCATCATTGTTCCAGCCTTCAGACCATTTTGAGACCTAATAATAACAACTGGCATGTTCTAGTTCTTGGATTTGGGCATCGCTGAGTTGTTGACACAGTATTGTAGGGAAAAGGCCCAAAGCTGCTCTCAAGACAGCTTCCTCTAGAAATGATTAATCTCTCCTCTTTGGATGTGGTTCTTCTAACCGTGCCACCACTACCTCCATCTCCCAGTTTCTCCCAGACATGTAGCCAGGGATACTTGGCCTAGGGCTTTGTTCCAATCCAGGTGTGCTGTTCTTCCCACCCCAACTTACAGGCTAGAAACTGCTTGGCTTTCCTGTGATAGGAAGCCAAATGGATGCTTAGATGGGAGGTTTTACACATGGGGAAACTGAGGCACAGAGAGGCTCTGGCAAATCAAGGACCAGAACCCGAGGTCTCCTGACTCCTGGCCCAGTGGCCCTTGACAACACCTTCTAGGCAGGCCAGATTGGACTAGCCGCCACCACCCTCTCCCATTTTTAGTCCAAGGAAAGGACTCTCCCCAACCCACCTCTCCCAGGAAGTCTTCCCTGACTGTTCCCCTTCCTCTCTGGACAATCTCCTCAGACTCAAAAGAGCACTTCTTACAATGTGAAGGTATTTTTTATTTAGGCATTTATCATTTCCTCTACTTGTTTCCAAATCAAATTTGGAGGGATGACTAATAATAAAGAGACAGAAAGGAAAAAATACCTACAAACATAGGAGCCAACTTACCAGCCCTCACTTCCAGGTGTTTGGTCCTAGGTTAGGCCCTGACCTTCATTCAGGGCCATCAAGGCAAAGAGTGAGACTTCAGTGCTCCCATGTGTTTTAAAATGCAGGTTTTGTTATTATTATTCAGGTATGATGAGGCCAACAGATCAAGAGACAACTGCCATTGAAAACATAGTTCATTACTCACAGTTCCCAAGAGGAGGGGGTACACCACACCGTGGGGCCAGGGGCGGGGTGGTACCCAGTTTGGTGTGTCAGGGTTGGTCAGGGGACAAACAGAGGGAGTGAGGGAGAACATTGGCAAGAGCCTTTATTGTGGTTTTCACAGAGGAATGGGCGAGACAGGCTTAGCAGGTTTAGCATTGGCTGGTTGGAGTAATTGGAGTAATTTCAGCAGGCTCTGGAGCATAGGGGCTGTCCCTAGTTGTCTGGTACCTGGCCCTGGGGGGTGAGGGCAGGTGGATAGTGGCCTGAATGTGAGCTCCATAAAGGAGGTGGTGCGATGAGGGCTCTGGAGTGATAGGTTTGCATTTAAGGGCGCACTTAGAACCCAGTCGGTTACTCCTAGGGATTGGCTAGTCCTGGGAGGGGTAGTCTCTTCAGGGTCATCCAGGCTCCAAGATGTCAAAGCATCAGAAAATGCAGAAAATAAAAAAAAAACAATTAATACACCATGTTTCCCAGCCTGAAGGAGGAGACTGCTGTCCTCTTGTCAGACACGTTTTCTCCGGAAAAGAGGAGTCATTGCCATGCACCTTTATCCGAGGGGCCAAGAACAGCGTGTGGCGCTGCCCTGCAGGGGAGCACAGGTGCTCAGAACCACTGCCCTCCAGACCTTGCCTGGTGTCTGCTCTCTGCAACAGCTCAAGGCCACCCCCAGGGGATCACTCTAGTCATTGGCCTTAGGTCCTTAGAGCAGTGGAGATCAGAGAGGTGCCAAGACTATTGCGGGGATCTGCTGACATATCTGACTCTCCTCTGCCACCCATGCCTATGTGTCTCTGAGTCTCATTGTCGCCTGTGTGACAGGAGAATGGCATCTGACTCCCAGGGCAGGGCCCTGCCCTGCTGACCATCACACCTTCTCTTCTTGCTTCCAGGGAGCCCGGCTGACAACGCTGCCCTCAAGTCAGGTGACCGGATCCTCTTTCTCAACGGACTGGACATGAGGTCAGAGGCTATTGGGGAAACCAGAGCTGGGTGCTGAACCATTTGCCAAGACTCTTGGGACATCCAGGCCATGGTCCTGATCTCCTCCGACCAATTGGTCCCCAGGGTCTGTCCCTCTTCCAATGGGAACTTTTGAATCTACACCCCTATGCTGGTCAGGACCCTCATTCATCCTTTCAACCCAAAAAATAACCCAGCTCCATGCTGGGGACACAGAGCGGCACAACTGTAGACTTGCTGTGTGGCCCATATGGGCAGGACAGGGAGGTCTGGTTGGTGGCTGTGGAGAGGGCTCACCCCAGTCAGGCCCTCCTGGGCCATCTCT
Source organism: Avahi laniger (assembly GCA_963575035.1). Taxonomy (NCBI): domain Eukaryota; kingdom Metazoa; phylum Chordata; class Mammalia; order Primates; family Indriidae; genus Avahi; species Avahi laniger. The sequence continues at coordinate 31,773 of CAUYSK010010418.1, read as the reverse complement.
GCTTGGCAGGAACTGCTCCCACGACAAGGTGGTGTCCATGCTGCAGGGAAGTGGAGCAATGCCCACGCTGGTGGTGGAGGAAGGGCTCGTCCCATTTGCCAGCGGTGAGACACCCACTGACACTTGGCTTCGTTGGCCCACAGAGACCCTGCCGGGCTGCTATGTGTGGGATTTATGAGTCTGCAGAGGACTCTGCTCTTCCCCTAAACTTGCAGCTTCCCCTCCCAGGACTGCCCTCTAGGTGGTGCTGTAGAGCCACCCACCCCATGCTCAGCCTCAGGGCCCCTGCCCCAGGCTGTTCCTCTGTCCCTGTCCCCAGCTTCGGGCAGCAGATGCATGGAGGCACTGGGCAGCCACACCCCAGCTCAGGAGGTCTGCTGGCCCCCACTGCCGGGGAAACCACATCTGGCCTGGGGACTCTGGGTCACTCGTGCCTCTCTTGCCTGTGGTCCTAGCAGACTCCGATTCTTTGGATTCTCCCAACCCATCATCAGCGCTCACCTCCCTGCAGTGGGTGGCAGAGATCCTGCCGTCCAGCATCCGAGTCCAAGGGAGGACCTTCAGCCAGCAGCTGGAACATCTGCTCACGCCTCCTGAGCGCTACGGGGTCTGCCGGGCCCTGGAGAGCTTCTTCCAGCACAGGTGGCCAGGCTAGAGTGGTGGTGGGGACCTGCCCTGGGTGGTCCCCAAGTCCTGCTCAGACACACATCCTGTTCTCCTTGCCTGAGCCTCTTCAGCCCCATTCTCCTGGAGGAGGCTCCAAGGAGGTGGCAGCTAGTACCAGGGACCCCAGGGTGGTAGGTGATTGGGCTGTCCTAGAATAGACCCTGACTCTGACGCCTCCTACCCATATGATGTTAAGTGAGTTAGGCAGACAGGGACCATCTGCCCCATTGTTGGTGGGATCCTCCTGACAGCCTCACCTATGGGTACTTGCCATGGGCCAGGCCCTTGAGGGTAGGGTTGGTGTCTTTTATTTTGCACTTCAACTGCAGCAGGCTACGTTTATCTTCTTTGGTCTGTGGGGTCATTATCATGATCTGTGCAAAGCCCCTCACTTGTCTATACCCTTTTGTTTTGTTTAAACAGTTTTTTTTTTCCAAGAGACAAGGTCTCACTATGTTGCCCACACTGGAGTGCAGTGGTGCGATCATAGCTCACTGCAGCCTTGAACTTCTGGGGCTCAAGCAATCCTCTGGCTTTAGGCTCCCGGGTAGCTGTGACTACAGGTGTACAGCAACCACACCTGGCTAATTTTTAAATTTTCTGTAGAAACAGGGTTGCCCTGTTGTTGCCCAGGCTGGTCTTGAACTCTTAGCCTCAAGTGATCCTCCTGCCTTAGCCTCCCACAATGTTGAGATTACAGACATGAGCCACCACACCCACCCAAAAAGTTTTATTAAGGTCCAGTTGACATACCACATAGTTAATCCACTTAAGTATACAGTTCAGTGGTTTTAAGTATATTCACAAGTATGTGCAGCTGTACTCACATCCTGCCAATTTTAGAACTTTGTCACATCAAAGAGAAGCCCAGAAGCCTTTCACTGTCCTTCTCCCACATTCCTTTGTCCCCACCCCTGACCTTAAGCAAACACTAATCTACTTTCTGTCTCTGTAGACGTTCCTATTCTGGACTTTCATAGGAATGGAATCATATAATATGTGGACTTTTATCTCTGGCTTCTTTCACTTAGCATAATGTTTTCAAGGTTCATCCAAGTTATAGAATGTACTTCATTCCTTTTTTACAGACAAATCATACTCCCTTGTGTGGCTATCCCACATTTTGTTCACCCATTTGTCCAGGGATGGACATTTGGTTTGTTTTCACCTTTCATTCCCTTTAGTTCCACTCCTCCCACTTCTCTCCCCTGCCACTGCCACAAGTTTGATGAGTTTAGTGGATGTCCTTTTGTTTGAAGGTGTTCCTGAAAAGGGGGCATTGCTGCTTAGTATGATGTGGTCTTTCTTTTTATATCATTGTGCTATATATTATGTCGGTATCTGACTTTTTCTTCCATTACTGTGTGTTCAGCTCTGTCCACATTGCTCTGTGTACATTCAATACATTGATTATAACTGCAGACATATTCTCGTGCATCACATTGCAGCATTATCCTGATGTTAATATGTGTCAGTCTTTTAGCCATGAAGTGACATCTTGTTGTTTTAATTTGGTTTTCTTTGATTACTCATTATTTTAAGCATCTTCTAATATGCTTGTGAACTTTTTCTATGTTCTTCGCTATAAATTGCCTGTTCATACCCTTTGCCCATTTTTGTTGTATTAGACATTTTAGTCATGTTGATTTGCATGCGTTCCTTGTATATTTTAGATACTGATTCTTTATTGATTTTGGACATTGTATATATCTTCTCCCATTTGTTATTTCTAGTATAATTCTGTCATATCTAATATCAGTGTGTTTATATTGTGCTTCTTTGAACAGGTATCCTTGATTTTGTATAATTGAAAACTCACCACATTTTGGTTTCATGGTTTTAGCTTTTGAAATTTTAAGAAGTCCTTCCCTGCTTCTAGGTCGAAAGATATTCTCCTAATTTTCACTTTCACACAGGTTTTTCATCCACCTAGAGTTCATCTATATGTGTGGTATTATATAAGGATCCTGTATTTTTCCATGTAATTCAAGGGTTAGCAAACTTTCTACACAGGACCATATAGTAAATATTTTAGGGCCATGCAGGTCTCTGTACCTTGAAAACAGCCATAGACTGTATATGGCATAGGCAATAAATGGGCATGGGCATGTTCCAATAAAACTTTCTTTATGAAGAGACACAGGGCAAAATTTTATCCCACAGGCCATTGTTTGCCAATTCCTGATACAGTGAGTCAGTTTTCCTGGTACACTTTATATGTTTTGATCTTTACAACAGCTCTGTGTGGTAGATGCTATTTTATCCCCATGTAACAGATGAGGAAACTGAGGCACAGAGAAGTTAAGTGACTTGAGAAAGATCACTTAGCTGGTAAGTGGTAGAGCTGGGATTTGAGTCTGGCTTGCCTGTCATGCAGTCTGCCCCTCTGCCCACTTCCCTGTCTTTCAAGGGCAGGGGCAGGACGGGAGGCCAACCTCTGTGGCCTTGGAAGCACTGCCCTTGTCCACCCTCACCCCACTCATCATGGTGAGCCCCCGAGTAATGAACCTCTTGTTCCTGCACCTTCCCCCCCAGGAACATCGACACCCTCATTGTCGATGTCTACCCTGTGCTGGACACACCTGCCAAGCAGGTCCTTTGGCAGTTCATCTACCAGCTGCTGACCTATGAGGAGCAGGAGCTCTGTCAGGAGAAAATTGCATGCTTCCTGGGCTACACCGCTATGACAGGTAAGCATCATCTCCTCCGCCACTCCCCTGCCTGCAGCTGCTGGCTGTCCGGCCCACCAGGTGAACAGGTAAATACCTGTTCTCACCTGTGAGATCTTACAGCCAACCTGTGCCCCTGCCACACAGACGTGTGCGCATGCCATGCAAATACACGCTCAACACATGAGGGCTTAGCTCATGCTTGGCCCTGTGGACATGCCTTCCCAGCTTGACCTTTCTGCAGCATGCACAGCACAACCTGATTTGGACACCCACCTAAACACCCGGGGTCTCAGGTTTCTCACCCGCAAAATGGGAGTGATCTCAGGGACTAGGTTTTGTGTTCTGGGAAGTGTGTGCACAGATCAAGAAACTCTTGTGGTCACTGCTTACAGACATGCCAGCACATACCACCCGGACTGTGAGCACACAGTTGGGTCACACCTGGCTGGTGGGCTCCGGGTGTGCTCTCATGTGCACACCCGTGGGGCCATGCGCAGCCTCAACTCCCACTGCTGCCCACCTGTTAAAGCATCCCCCTAAACGCCCCCAAAACCATGCACTCATTGTTTAGACTGTACACATGGAAAGTGTGCCAAACTCTGTGAATCAACCCTATTCTACGCACTGTGCACCTACTATTAGCGCCCTGCAGCTACATGCTAGCCCTTGTGTGCTCACTATCCGTAGTCCCAGGGACCCACAATTTGCTAGGGAGGGCTGAGGGTTTTAGCAAGAAGTTCAGGGTCCATGCTGGGCAGCACATGTCCCACACATCTGCCTAGACCTGGAACCTTACATTTCGCCCCACAAGCCCCTATGGACAGCAGTGACTAGGCCTGGTCCAAGCATGGGGTGTCGAGACCCTGGGAACATGAGGTCCTAGGCTCTTGTCATGAGAGCAGGTCTGCTGGGGTGGGCTATGGCCATCCCCACTAGGGCGTCTGTCCTCAGGCTGGCTGCACCCAGGGGCTCCTCCTGTTCCTGGCATCTGGTTTCTTGCTCCAGGGCTTCCCCTCCAGAGTCGTCCTAGAGGCAAGCAGGGGGAGCCCCACGGCTGGGGTCCTCATATTAGTGCAGATGACTTCTTCCTGTTTTGGGAGGCTCCTAGTCTGGCTGAGAGAACATAGGGGCCCCATTTCCCCTGCATGTCCCACAGCAGAGCCGGAGCCCGAGCTGGACCTGGAGCCTGAGCCCGAGCCTACACCTGAGCCTACACCTGAGCCGCAGCCACGCAGCTCCCTGAGGGGCTCCTCGATGTGCCGCCGCAGCCTCCGGTCCCAGGGCATGGAGACCAGCCTCAGCTGCGGTAAGGCTGCCATAGGCGGGAGGGTGCAACCTGGGCTTAGTTTTCCCACCTGCAAAACGGGCTTGGTGAGATGAGAAATCCCAGGGAATGCGGGTAAGCAGGGCTGAGCGGTGGTTCTCCTGGGTCTGCAGGGCCATTGGTTCTGGGCTGGGGCCTGAGCCTTAGAGCTCAGATGTGGTAACTAAACTCCATTCCCTGCCAGGTCCTGGCGACTGCCCTGAGATGCCTCTTCCTCTGATCCCAGGCGAGCGCCAGGCAGGCGATGGCACGTCCCTCCCAGAGACCCCCAACCCCAAGATGGTGAGACCTTCTCTCTGTCCTTCAAGAGGTGTCTGTGGGGGAGGGGAATGGGTAGCCCATGGGGCTGGGCCCAGGAGACCCAGACAAGGTGCCCCTGTGGCTACCTCAGGCTGTGACAGATCTCTGCCTCCCAGACCACCCAGGCCTGGCCCCTGAGCCATGCTTGGGCCAAGTGGGGAAGTGGGAGTGGGCTGGACTCACCCCTGCCTCCCTCCAGATGTCGGCCGTCTATGCAGAGCTTGAGTCTCGCCTGAACAGCAGCTTCAAAGGGAAGATGGGAACCGTGTCCAAATCCCGGTCATCCCCGCCAGGCCCCAGCCCAGCAGTCACTGCAGGTAGGGTTGAGCCAGCCCCGAGTCCTGAGGGTAGCACTGGTCTCTACCATCTTGGCTGCCAGTTGTCCCCACCCCCAGGCACACCCCTGAAGCTACCCCCTCAGGTTGTGGGGAACCCCAAGGCCTCCACGCATGGATAGGGGCCATGGAGGTCAGGGTTGTCCCAGCCCCTCCCATGGCTCCCGTTATCCCCTCCTTGACTGTGGATCAAGAAAGCAGAGGGCTGCCCGCAACGCTCTCCCGAGTTAGCCTGTGACTGTTGGATAAACTATTAAGTGCACTCATTGCTTTGTGAATGGCACAGGTGGGAAGATGGTTTCTCTGCAGCTCAGAAGGCAGGACCCCAAGAAAGGCTCCTGTGAGCCCAGGGTCTGCTGGGCATGGGAGCTGCCTCATGACCCTTGGTCTGGGGCTAGAGAAGGCCCTCGGCCTTTTGAGTTGTGTTCAGTGGGTCCCGGCTAGGACTCCTGGTCTCCATTCCAAGACGAGCTGGGGTCTAGCCTGTCCTGGTGCCAAGCTGTGCTCCCCCTCACCTGCTTTGGCCTTTGGTCACCCAAGGTCTTCCTGTACTGTTCCCAGAGAGGGAAAGGGGAATGCCCCAGGACACAGCCAGCCTACCCTGGGGCCCTCCCTTCAGCCTGCACCTGGGATCCAGGTGCTGGCTGCAGAGGGGTCCTCATGCTGCATCCCCCACCCCAGGGCCCAGGACCCTGTCCAGCGTCTCCTGGCACAGCGAGCGGCTCCTGCCCTCCCCCTGCTACCACCCACTGTGCTCTGGGGGCCTGGCCTCCCCCAGCAGCTCCGAGTCCCACCCCTACGCCAGCCTGGACAGCAGCAGGGCGCCCTCCCCACAGCCAGGCCCTGGGCCCATGGGCCCCGACAGCCCCCCAAGCCCGGACCCTGCCCGCCCGCCCAGCCGCAGGAAGCTCTTCACCTTCTCCCGGCCTGTGCGAAGCCGAGATACTGACCGCTTCCTGGATGCATTGAGTGAGCAGCTGGGCCCCCGGGTCACCATCGTGGATGATTTCCTGACCCCCGAGAACGACTACGAGGAGGTGGGCATGCAAGCAGGCATGGAGGGTGGGCAGGTGAGGTGTGGTATGGAGGTCTGCAAGGTGAACCGTGTCTCTGGGCTCCTGTAAGAGGCCCACTGCCCTAGGGATCTGCCCCCTAGGCTACCCTTCTGCTTGGCCCAGGATGTCCTCGAATCTGTTTCAGGCTAGCTCACTCCCTGGCTCAAGCTATCCCAATCACGCCCCTTGTCCCAGGCTATCCTACACCCTCTCAGACCATCCCACCCACAGCCTGAGGCTAACCCACGACTGTCCTATCCTTGTCCCCAGGCCAACCCACTCTCCCTCCCCTTGCTCCATGCTTCACACATACACCTGCTCCAGTCTCTCCGGGCCTAGCCTCACCCTTCTCTCTCCTTGTTCTCCCCCAAGATGAGTTTCCACGACGACCAGGGCAGCTTTGTCACCAACGAGCGGAGCAGCGCTAGTGACTGTGTCAGCAGCAGCGAAGAAGGCAGCTCCCTGACCTATTCCTCCATCTCCGACCACATCCCCCCACCCCCGCTCAGCCCCCCCCCACCACCACCCCTTCCTTTTCACGACCCCAAGCCCAGCTCCCGCACCTCTGAAGGGCCCCGGGGCCCCACTCAGGCGCTGGCCAAGCCCCTCACCCAACTCAGCCACCCAGTCCCTCCACCGCCCCCACCGCCCCTGCCCCCGCCCGTGCCCTGCGCACCTCCCTTGCTAGCCCGGGGCCTGGGTCACCGCCGCAGCGAGACCAGTCACATGAGCGTCAAGCGCTTGCGGTGGGAGCAGGTGGAGAACTCAGAAGGCACCATCTGGGGTCAGGTGGGTGACCTGGGGACCACCGGTGTCCTCAACCAGGGGAGGGTGGCCTGGGCAGCAGCATTGAAGACAAGAACCATCCTCTGGGCCTCTTCCAATATCAGCTGGAACATCCCCTGCTCCTCCCCGCCCCAACCAGAGGACGAGTGGAGGCTCAGCCAAGGACATGCCCATGCTTGGTATTCGATGCAGGCATTGACGCCAGTCTAAGCCAAAGATGTGCTGTGGACACCTGAAAATGCTGCCACACCTGTACTTGAAGCCTATCACTTTCGAGGCTGGACTAGTTCTCTTAGACTCTTAAAAGGGCAGCTGGCCCAAACTGCTGCACACCAGCCTGCACTCTTCCACTTTGATGCTTGAATTTCTTTCCATGCAACACTGCCAGTATATACTTGAACACCTTCAGTGATGGGGAACTCACTACCTGTCAAAGCCCTCCTTCCCTCACTGGACAATTTTAACCATCCTTTATATTTTCTGAAATCTCATCTCCCCAAGGTTCCCATGCCATGTTTTTTGCCTGGCCCTTGAAATCAGGCAGAGTAAGTATATTCCCTTGTCTACAGACTGACCAACCTGTAAGATGAACAGGGCTCACCCTATCCCTGTTTTTTAGGTCATTCCCCTAGAATGTGGTTTCTAGCTCCACAGTCCAGTGGCCATGTCCCTGTCAAAGAGCAGGCCCCAAGTGGAACCCCCAGTGGGGCTTGACCAGCTTAAAGGAGAGGATGGGGTTATCACCTTCTTTGACCTGAATATCGTACTCCTTTTAATATGGTCTGTGGTCCTTCCAGCTTCCGGGGCTGCCCCATCCCAGTGCTCATGGCCACCATCATCCTCAACCCCAGTCCCTTCATCTTCTTGGGACTAATAGCATGCTCTCACATGTAGCCACACTGTGCAGGGCATGCTTGTCATTTTTCTCCATTGCTGTCTCCTGGGTCCTGGTTCTGTCTTCTGCCCTCCCAGCCAAGATGGTATCAGTCCATATCTCCAGGGAGCCTTTCCATGTTGCTAATAAAGATGCTCAGTGGGACAAGGCCACGAACAGGAACCTACGGGTCCCCTGGAGACCTCACTCCTACCAACCTCAGATGGATCTTCAAGCCTTGCTCCATAGCATGGTTCTTCCACTAGTTACTGAAGGTGGACACGGGGACACAGGTCACACATCTGGCCAAGTCCAAATCTGTTCCTGGTGGAAACAGGGCCAGACCCCTTGGCCACCTCCTTCAGTCTCTTGGTTGGCTGTAACCCCTTCACAGCTCCTTTCTGTCCCCTACTCCTGCCCCACTGCTGGCTTCTGCATGGCTAGAGTTCCAAGTATGAGTGTATTTTTGACCACCAGAGGAGCTGGCTCACCACCCGATGACTTGGATGATTTGGCTTCTGTAGTCTTCTCCTGCTCTTGGCTTCTCCCCAGGGCCTGACGGGTGCTTTCCTCCCGGGAGGCCCCAGGACAGCCTCAGAGTGTGGGGTGGGGAAGAGCAGTCCGGCTGCTGCTGTTCTTCCTACTCTGAACTTCCCACCCTCCTTCGCAGCTCGGGGAAGACTCTGACTACGATAAGCTGAGCGACATGGTGAAATACCTTGACCTGGAGCTCCACTTTGGCACCCAGAAATCTGCTAGTGAGTGGCCTGATGGCCCTGGGGGAACCGCAGATACCACACCATCTGTGGCAGCCCACCCACTACCTTCTGTGGCATCCCCAGGCTTAGAGTCCCGAGGGCTGTGCTGACTGCTGTTTACCTAATTTGGCTTCAAACCTAAAAGCCTGGAATTGACTTCTCAGAACTTCAGCTTTTTCTGTCTCAAAGTGGAGATGATAATAGCTGACATTTATTGTGTGCTGACCACTGTCACTTCTAAATTAATCCCATGACAATTCTATGAGGTAGATACCGTGATCACCCCACTTCCTAATGAGGAAACACAGAGAGGCTAGGTAATTTGCTCAAAGTCACACAGACAGAATAGGGTGGACAGAAGGCATCCACAGATACATCTTCCCATCGCCCTCGCCCCTTTTTGGGCATCTCCCTACAGTTAGTTCTTGGGTGGGACTCCAAGCAGTCAGAGTTGTTATGTGTGGCAGGTAGTCCCAGGATGGAGGAGAAAGGCCCTTGTCCGTTCAGGAATCATCTGAAAGGTTGCCAGCTCTGTCCCAAAGGCTCAGGGGAGAGGGCATTTGAGGAGATGACAGCGGGCAGGGGGATGGATGGACACATGCTGTGTATCTGACCAGATCTGAGGGTCCCCGATTTGAGGAATGAGGGGACTGTGGACACCCGGAGTCGATTCAGTCAAGGTCGTGCTGGGGGTTGGGGTCTTGTCCGTTGGCTGTGGCCACACCACTCCTGGGCCCTACCACAGCAGCTATGGCCTAGCCTCCCCTCCTTAAACTGTCCAGTTTCCCTTCCAGAGCCGATGCCCAGGCCGGAGCCCTTCAGGAAGAAGGAGGTGGTGGAGATCCTGTCCCACAAGAAGGCCTACAACACCTGTGAGGGACCGGGGACGCCCAGAGGGTCGCAGGGGGAGGGCGGTGGCCCATCCTCTGAGCCACAGAGGCTCAGACCTGCCCAGGTGGTTGACAGAGATTAGACTGTAGGGACCCGGATACGTGTTGCCCGGCTGGGTGAAGGCCCCCTCCGAGGCCCCACAGCTAGGCGGATCCCACCTGGACGCAGGTTCCGGCCTTGGCTGCACCCTGTATCCGCCCCGCCCGCACTGTGTAAATCGGCCGCCCAGTTCGGGCTCTGCGTGCCACCGCATCCTCCACACTCCCCCTCGCAGGTCCCGCCCGGGTTCCCGGCCCCACCCAGCCTCTTAGTCTATGTCCTCAAGAACCTCGCCCTCGCCCTTTAATCGCGGAAGGGCTGAGAAGTCTCTGGGGCCGCCCCGCCCCGCCCCGCCCCCGTACCCCTCGCAGGCCACGCCCCCGGTGCTTGTCTTCCCATCCCCCAACCCCAGGTGCCCAGGTAGCCCAGCCCCCTCGCAGCGCCGGCCCCGCCCCAGCTCACCCTCGGCCCCGCCCACAGCCATCCTCCTGGCGCACCTGAAGCTGAGCCCGGCCGAGCTGCGGCAGGTGCTGATGAGCATGGAGCCCCGGCGCCTGGAGCCTGCGCACCTGGCGCAGCTGCTGCTCTTCGCGCCCGACGCCGACGAGGAACAGCGCTACCAAGCCTTCCGCGAGGCGCCCGGCCGCCTCAGCGAGCCCGACCAGTTCGTACTGCAGGTGCCGCGGCCACGACTCCCGCCTGGCGGCCGCAGCCGGCTCAAGGCTCTCGCTGTGGCGGGGGCTGCTTCAGCCCTGCGCCCCTCGGGTACCGCTACCGTGCGCACGCCTCTGAGCCCCAGTTTTGTGCCTCTAATGCTCAGTTCCCACGCAGGGTCCGAGGTAGACTGGACGAGGCTCCCTAGGGGTCGTGCTCGTTTTTTCTACGGGCATACGCGCCCAGGCAGCCAGCTGGCCCCCAACCCAAGCTGCGGTGGGACAGTGGGTCCCCTGGGGTGGGGGGATGGATGAATTCTGGCCCTGCCTTCGCGGCAGATGCTGTCGGTTCCCGAATACAAGACCCGTCTGCGCAGCCTCCACTTCCAGGCCACCCTACAGGAGAAGACAGAGGAGATCCGAGGCAGCCTCGAGTGCTTGCGCCAGGCCTCCCTCGAGCTCAAGAACAGCCGGAAGCTCGCCAAGATCCTGGAGGTCAGGGACCACCCCTCCCCGGTCATCCCACCTGCTCCTCTGTCCCCTGGGTTTTCCAGCCTGAGAACCCATCCAGACAGCTGGACCAGGGGTGGGGTGGGGAGTGAGGACCTGGGCAGGATTGGCCCACCTTTTCTCCACAGTTTGTGTTGGCCATGGGCAACTATCTCAACGACGGACAGCCCAAAACCAACAAGACCACAGGCTTCAAGATCAACTTTTTGACGGAGGTGAGGGACCAGTTGACATGGATTGGCCTGCTCTACCAGCGAGGCGCCAAGCCAAGCCTAACTCAGGTCGTGGCAGAGGGGAGGAGAGAACATCGTGACCAAGGAGGGCCCTCCTGCCAGGAGGAAAGCTAGCTGCACTGAGGCCAGGACTTGACTGCAGCAAAGGTTGGGGGTGGTGTGGGGGAAGGTGGCTTCCCCAAGCCATGTCTCAGGATCTAGAAAAATGGAGAGGGGCAGGGGAGTTGCAAAGAGAGTGTCAAACGCCTGAAATTGATGCCCCAGTCAAGGAGAACCTGGGCCTATGTAACCAGTAATCTGATGGGGCCTTTGAGGAGGATGTGTGTTGGGGTTCACTTGCAGCTGAACTCCACCAAGACGGTGGATGGGAAGTCCACCTTCCTGCACATCCTTGCCAAATCACTGAGCCAGCACTTCCCCGAACTCCTGGGCTTTGCTCAGGATCTGCCCACTGTGCCCCTGGCTGCCAAAGGTAGGTTGAGTGGATGGGCGGAGAGGCAGAGGCATGCTGTCCTGGGCTGAGAGGGTGGTCCCATGAGACTTTGGTCCCCTTCCCTACAGTGAACCAACGAGCCCTGACCAGTGACCTGGCTGACCTCCATGGCACCATCAGTGAGATACAGGCCGCCTGCCAGAGCATGTCCCCCTCCAGTGAGGACAAGTTTGCTGTGGTCATGGCAGTATCCTCTGAGCAGCCTGTCCCGGCACCAGGCTGGACCCTGGGGGGTTTGGGTGGAGCTGGCTGTGGCTCCAGTGGCTATGGGTCCAGTGGACCTCAACTCCCAGAAGAGATTCTGGACACAGGTTTCTGTGGCATCTAAGGGTCCTGAAAGAAATTCCATCCTGGGTCATTTAGAAGCCAAGTGCTCATGTCAAGTTTGTGTGTAACTGAAGCCCTCAAGAGTGAGGGGACATTCCCACTGAGTCTCCCAGGAGGGCATGACCAGCAGGGAGACAAGCCCAGATGGGAAGGATGCAGAGAAGGGCATGTGGCACCCCTCCCTGCTCCCCCACCCTCAAAGGAGAAGACAGGGTTTTCCCTGCTGAGGCTAAAGCTGGACAGGGAGGAGAGCTCTGGGGACTGTGCCTATGGCTGGGACAGAAGGGGCTCCACCAGGAAAGCCCTGTCATGTATCCCTGACCACAGAGCATGGTGTCTGATGGGGGTGAGAGTCCAGGCAGGAATTTGACATCAGATCCCCACTTCCTCTCAGGCAGGCTACCTGGGAGGGATTGCTGACCGGAGCCTTGCAGAGTATCACTGAGCAAATACTGTGACTTATGCAAGGCGATTCTCACTCCCATCCCCTTGCACCCATATAACACCCAGGTGTTCTGCAGATATTGAAACCAGGATTGTTCAAGTGAGGGTTTGTCCATTCTAGTATCCCTCAGTTTACGGGCACCTGCCTGCTTCCTTGGGCTTGGGGGGGTCCCCAGAGAGAGGAAGGATGGCCATTGAAGGGTAGCCTCTGCAAAGGGACTTGACCTGGCCCATCAGACAGGCCTAGGCTCAAATCCTGACTCATTTGCTCACTGACTATGTGACTTTGGGCAAGTCACTTACCCTCTCTGAGCCCAGTTTTCTCATCAGTAAAAAAAGAGGTAATGAGAGTCCCTACCACAGGGGGCTGTTGTGCCCATTAACTGATTATGATGCAAGTGAGTTCAGCCTGGCTCTGACACTGCTCACTGTGTGATCTTGGGATAATTGCTAAGTTCCTCTGTGCTTTGGTTTCTTCACATGTGAAATGGAGATAATCTACCTCCTAGAGGTATTACAATGATTAAATAAGAATGTGTAGCGGGCTTAGAACAAAGCTTGGCAGTTTTAAGTGCTGAAAAAATGATAGCGATTCAGTCACTGAATCTTTTCCCAGGAATTGATATGTGCCAGATGCTGTTCTAAGCACCAGAGGTACATACGGGGAACAAGCTTGCACTTAGGGGATAGAAAATGAACTTGCAAGCAATTTTGGATAGCGACAAATGCTATAGAAAAAGAGGGCCTGGCATGGTTCACCCGTAATCCCAGCACTTTGGGTGGCTGAGGCAGGAGGATCGCTTGAGGCCAAGAGTTTGAGGCTGCAAAAAGCTTTGATTGGCCACTGCATTCTAGCCTGGGTGACAGAGCAAGACCCTGTCTCTAGGTAAAAAAAAAAAAAAAAAAAGCCTAGAGAGTGACAGAAGGGCCGCTGTAAGTGGGTGGTTGGGGAAAAAGGGGCTGATAGCCTCTGAGCAGAGCCGGAGGGAAAAGAGAGCCACCCAGGCCCTGCAGAGAGAGCAGGAGTGAAAGGCCTGAGGCTGCAACGGCTGTGACCGGTTCCAGGATGAGCTTAGAGGGCAGTGGGACTGGAGACCCTGAACAGGGCCCCTCTCCCCACTGACACAGGGCCTGGCCCTCTGAAGGACTCAGCCAGAGTGGGAATGTGGCAGGTAGGGTGCTGTCTGGGGTCACCACTTGGGGGCACCCAGCGGGCGGCTGTTTGCTTAACGGAGGCGCTTCAGTCCTTCCTGGAGACCGCCCAGCCGGCGCTTCGGGCGCTGGACGGGCTGCAGCGCGAGGCCATGGACGAGCTGGGCAAGGCGCTGGCCTTCTTCGGGGAGGATTCCAAGGCCACCACCTCCGAGGCATTCTTCGGCATCTTCGCGGAGTTCATGAGCAAGTTTGAGGTAAGCCACGGTGGAGGCCTAGAGGGCCCCTTAGGAGAGGTCTGGGCCAGAGGCCAAATGAGAGGGCTCCTCTGCACCCATGAAACCCGGGCTGGGAGACGGTCCCCAGTAAGTGACACATTTACTGCCCCCCCGTGCGGGGCAGCAGCCTCAGCACTGGCGGTCTGGGGTGGGAAGAAGACCTGTCGGAGGCTTCTGGGACCGCTGACCACCCGTCCCCCCTGTATTCCTCCTCCCCAGCGAGCGCTCAGCGACCTGCAGGCCGGGGAGGGCCCGCGCAGCTCCGGGATGATTTCGCCCCTAGCATGGTGACAGCGGCCACGCCGCGTCCTCCGCGGCGTGAGCGCAGAGACGGACGCCGGAGGCTGCGCCCAACAGGGCTGCCCGGACGCCACCGAGGCCCGGAGCCGCTGCGCCCCGGGCGCTGAGCATGCGGCCAGGCTTAGGGAGGGAAGGGCCCTGCCGCCCACGCGCCTCCTGCTACCTCAGCCACCGCGCTCCGCCGGGGCCTCTCCGCCCACCCTTGTTCCGCCCCCACCCGGTCCAGACTCCCCGACCGCTCGCTTGCTCGCCCCATGCTCCATCTCCTTCTTGCGCCACTGTCCTGGGGGCCCGCAGGTGGATTGTAAAGTGCTGCCACCCTGGGGCAGGGTCTGTCGTCGCATCGGCCAGGCAGCTTGGCTGGACAGTCCCAGGACGTGCGAACCCCTTTCGCAGCCCCCTCGTTGGGGGTCCCCACGAGGAAACGGCGTGCCCTTGAAGGCGCCACACAGAGGGCTTGAGAGCGAAGGCTGGGAGTGCAGAGCCCGTGTACCAGCGCCCCGGGGACGTGCGCGCCGAGCCTGCCTCTTGAGAGCTGGAAGAAGCTGCATTCGGCTGCAGCCCAGGAGGGGGCCGGAGAAGAGAGGCGGGGGAGAGACATAGGGAAGGACTGGAGTAAGAAGCCCCTCTATGCAGAATTGAGGTTTTATTCCAGTAGACAACAAACTCAAACCGGTTTAGAGGTGGCCAGATTGGGAGTGGGATGGGGATTGTCACAGTAGGGGCAGAGAGAACGGGGAGATGTTTAGGCCGTTGGGGAGCAGGATTTGGCCGCCCACCGCCGGATTCTCACCTGATGCGTGTTCCCTGGAACAGGTCATGTGAGCAGGGGAAGTTTGGGGGCAGATGACACAACCTGGGACATGTTTGGGGTTTGAGAGGCTGTTTTATATGTGTCTGGAGATAGAGGAGGGAGTTATGTGGATGCTAGGAACAGGTGGAGTGTGGGTAGGAGGGTGTGTGACTTGTTTCAGTTTTTTTATTTTCCAGTAGGTAGATCCCTGCATCTGGCAGCTTCTCCTGTTAGCTCTTCTCTTTTTTCCAGAGAAGTCTGAAGTGCGCTTTAACCCTGTCTCTTGGATTCTTTCTCTCCCACTACCGTTAAATGGCTAGTGTTGCTCCTGGGTAATATTTGGAACCCTTTCAATTCTTCCCAACCTCCCACGAGGCCTTTCTTTGAGGCCATCTTTATTCTTTTTTTTGTTCCCTGCTCACATCTACCATATAAACATGTCTAAACCAAAATGTATACTTCAATGGGGTAGGGAGGACTATGGCTAGTGGGGTAATTCTCCCCAGCAACTCAAGCTGGGTAGTTTCTACAAGTTCCCAATGCCTGTGTCTCTGGGAAACATTCAGAAGGTCAGTTAAAATCCCCATGTGAGATCTTTAGAGACTGTAGACTCCCCTAGGGTGATCCCCACACCCAGGTAGCCCATATGGCATTTTCCTGCAAGTTACAAACACATTCTCCCTCCAGGAATTCCAGGCTCAGCATTATATAGTTTGGCAAGCCAAGCCCTAGCTAGATTTTCTCCCTAATATGCCTTGTATTGGTTATCCATTTGCCACAATGCTATGTAACAAACTGTCCCCAAACTCACTGGCATAAAATGGCAACCACTTACTACTCATGAGTCTGTGGGTCACTTGGGCAGTTCTCATCTGAGCTGGGCTCAGTGGGCTCATCGTGCCTCTGCAGTCAGCTGTGAGTCAGTTAGGCAGCTTTTCTGATCAGGCAGAGCTCTCTCTTTTGTCTGGGGCTTTGGCTGGGAAAACTGGGATAGCCTCATGTGGTCTCTCATTTTGTACTCAAATGACCAGGTTTGTTTACATGATAGAGGCAGTGGTCCAAGAGGACTAACAAGGAAAGGCACAGAAGATGGCTTGAGGCTTAGGCTCAGAACTGGCACACCATCCCTCCTGCCACATTCTATTGTCAAAGTGGCAAGTCCAGCCAAATTCTAGGGGGAGGAAAATGGACTCCACTCTTGATGCTGCAAAATCACAGCACAGGGTATGGATTCAGAAATGGAGGGAGAATCGGAGCCATTTTTGCAATCAATCTATCACATCCCCCCTTGGCCAGGAACTCCGGTGCAGATCCAATCCCAGCCTCCTGAAATCCCCAGTGTCCCCTGTTCTGCCTGGACCCAGCACAGCTCTGGTTACCTATTCCCATGTGTCCTCCAGAAAGCATGCTTCTCTCTCTCTCACCTGGTCACCCATGACTCCTCTCCAGATACTCAGTCCAGTGGGCAGCAGTGGTCTGTGCCTGCCTAGCAACCAGTCTCACCCTTCTGCTGGGAAAAGCTCCCTGTTCTTCCTTTAGGAAATCATCCCTCCCCTACTCTGTGGTCTGTGCTGACTGGATGAGAATGGTCTCATGACTCTGGCTGGGTGGCTCAGAGTCACTCCAAGACTCCAGCTGGAACTGTTTGAAAAGGGAGGCTCCCTTTCCTCTGGAATTGCCGCGTGTCTAAAAGGTGGAAGCCTGGAGGGACTGCAAGGACCACCAGGTGGAGGGTGCTTGCCTGGGTGTAAAGCCAGTACTGTACAGAAAAAGAGGAGAGAAGATCACCATATACAGCTCTCTGTCCCTGGATCCAACCATGCCTGAAGTAGACATCTGGACTTGTCAGTCTCCAAACCAACAAATTCCCCCTCCAATTTTAAATTTTCAAAATTTATTTTAATTTCTTGGCTTAGGCTGGTTTGAGTGGGTTTCTGCCACTTGCAACCCTAAGAAGGTTAGCTAATACACTCATCAACTGTTGCTTATAGATGTTCAGTCTTTTTAACAGGCTCAGTGAGCTCTCCTCCTTCATACATGCATTCGCCAATACTTTTTGACTGCCTGCTGTGTGCCAGGCACAACGCTGGGTGCAAACATCTTACGGGTCACCCTGAGTTTGGTTCCCTAGGGTTATATTTTATGGTGGTTCTATACAGCGCAAAGCCCTAGATGTGAGCCAACACGTGCACCATATTCACCCCACCCTCCCCAGTTCTTCATGAAATGACAAGACGTGAATACAGGCACTTCTGCCCAGAAATTTATTTATTTCTCAATAATACTGACAGAATAACGTAAACTACTTATACACCACCTTTCCCGATAGTAATATCAGTCAATGTTTATTAGGTAGCGTGCTCAATGTTTTTACGTATCTCATTTCATTTTACTTTCACAACAACCCTCTGATGTGAATTTTGTTATCTCCTTTTTACAAATAAAAATCTGAAGCTCAGGAAGGTTATGTGACTTGCTGGATCTAAAACCAAGTCTGTCTAAATCCAAAAGCCCACCTTCTGAGTAGAAATATCTTCTCTGTCTTGCTTAATATAACTTCTTTTTTATATATGACTGTTTCAAGGGCCACAGATGCTGGTGACTTCATCGTAAAGCCCTGGCCTTTTTCTCACTTCCTCCTGTTCCTGTGTTAGTCTGCTAGGGCTGCTGTAACAAAATGCCACAGGCTGGGGGGCTTAAACAACAGAAATTTATTTTCCCACAATTTTGGAGGCTAGAAGTCCAAGATCAAAGTGTCGGCAGCTTTAGTTTCTACCAAGGCTGTTTTCCTTGGCTTGCAGGCACTGCCTTCTTAGCCTTCTTGCTGTCCTAACTTGGTCTTTTCTCGGTGCATGTGGATCTCTGCTGTCTCTTCCTCTTCTTACAAGGACACCAATCCTATTGGATTAGGGTCCACCCATATGACCTCATTTGACCTTAATTACCTCTTCAAAAACCCCATCTCCAAATGCATTCACATTGTGAGGTACTGGGGGTTACTTTAACATGCGGGGGACACAGTTCAGATGATAACACTCTCTTATCAGGTGCCAGGGATATAATGATCTTAGTCCCAACAAGTCCTCAAAAATCTCTGGGGGAGCTGATGCTTCACAGAGAAAGGATCCTGGCCTGGGGGGGTGGCTCATGCTTATAGTCCCAGCACTCTGGGAGGCCGAGCCAGGAGAATTACTTGAGCTCAGGAGTTCAAGACCAACCTGAACAAGAGCAAGACCCCTCTGTCTACTAAAAATTGAAAAAATTAGCTGGGCACGGTTTTCGAGTTCTTGTAGTCCCAGCTACTTGGGAGGCTGAGGCAAGAGGATCGCTTGAGCCCAGGAGTTTGAGGTTGCAGTGAGCTATGATGACATCACTGCACTGTAGCTGTGGCGACAGAGCTGAGACTCAGTTTCAAAAAAAAAAAAGAGAGAGGGAGAGAGAAAGGATCCTACCAGGCAGCACTCCCCCTCCCCGGCCCCTTTGCAAGCTTCTCTGCATCTGCCCCATCCTCACCGAAGGGCATTGAGGCCTCTGGGTTCCTCCAATGCAGAGCTAATTCCCTGTCTGTGCTGTACACCTGCCTCCCCAAGACCCCAGGGCTCTCAGCCCATCAGTGACCACAAATCGCTATGCACTGGCTCTTTCCCCTTCCCATGTAAAATCTCCCTGCTGTCTCTCCCCAGAATAGTTCTCGGCCCCAGTGGCTGTTGCCCTCTCATTTCCCCCTGCAGAGCCAAAGCTTTCGGAATGATTGTCTCTACTCACTGCCTCTGCGTCCTCACCATCCACTCACCTCTGGGCACACAGCAGCCTGGTGTTCTCGCCCATCCTTCCCCTAAACCTGCTATGGCCCCTGACAGGAAGCCACAGGGAGACTTGTCCTTTTCTTGACCTTGAAGCAGCACCCGGCACTGTTTACCCGCCCTTGGCAAATTCACACACACCCAGCGTTCAGCTGCCAGGTGTATACTCACTGTCATCAGCTTGATTTCTCGTCAGCCCAGCTGCTTGTAGCCTTTGCATACAAGTGCTCAATGATTGCCCATTAAGTCAAACCAAAATTGCATCAGGGTAGGGGCCTACCAAGTTGCTCAAGAAAATGACTGGCTCCTTTCTAGAAAAGATTTTGGCAATGTGCACCCAAAGCTCTAAAACAGCAGTTGCAAATTGGGTGTACAAAGGACTGACAAGAAATGCAAACAAATGGAGTGGGCTGGCTATAAGACAACAACTCCTCGAGGCTAAGGATGAAGGGCAGCTAACACATAGGGACACGAGAGATGACAGAGGGCTGCGGACTGAGGGACCTGACCCGGAGGGTGAGTGCCCTGTCCTGGGGCAGGGGAATGTCTCTACTCCTCTCTAGCTGGAGGACTTCCACGTGGGAAGGTGAGCCTTGTACTGCCTCATCTTCAGGCAACATAAGCCAGAAATCCATATTTTTATTGAAAATGTCCTGATTTTTAAAATGTTGGCAACCAATTCAAAACTTTAAGGAAGATTATCAATCATGAGACAAAGAAAACATTTCCGTGACCCAAATGGGGCCCAGCTTCGAGTTTGCAACACTGGAAATAAGACATTTATTCCATTTGACATCTTCATGCGACCCTGGGGTATAGTGGAATACTCCACAAGCAGGGACTTGATTTGTTTTTTAAATTTTAGCAAGGGAACTATGTTTGGAGCTAGCTGGCAGTAATGGTTTCTGGATGGACGGATGCTGATTACCTTACTTGGAAGATGCCCTTCATTTTAGGAAAGTCATCTGGATGGGCCTTTGAGTCACAGGAAGACAAGACCCACACAGTGTGCTGGGTGAAAACTGTGAGGTCACCACAAAACCAAACGTGAGTCTACAGACCGAGGGGCTACAGGTCTATTTAGTTGCACAAATTAGCTACATCTTTATCTTATAGTGCCCTGAAAGGTAAGGAAAATATTTATTTTCTCTAAAAAGAAATTTGGACTAGACTGTTGATGTCCCCAGCATTGAATAAATGAAATGATGGTGTTTCCGTGAACCGTGGGACCAGGCTACACACGCTGTGGGGTTAGTGAGGGGGTTTCCACAGGAGGGAATGGGTGTCTCCGCCGTGAAGCATCCTGGGCAGGAAGGACGGTATGGTGTGGAAGGGAAGAGCCCTCAGGTTGGATTTGGAGACTCACACACCAGTAGGGGGGAGCTGGGCCACCGACCTGCAGGTGCTGCTGTCCCCCACTCAGCACTGGGCATCACCACCACGTGGCCTTAGTTGCATTGGCAGGGCGTGTGCATGTTAGGGGAATTGGTTCAAGGAATGCAAAAAGCTAAGAGAAGCGAGGCAGAAGTGCTGGCTCAGAGGATGGGAGGTGGGCCAGGGGGTCAGATTTGTAGCACGTGACCACATCCCTCAGGGATCCCCCCAGAATCTCTTTTAGAAGGAGAACCCCAGGGAAATTACCAGACTTCCTGCCAGTGAGAGCCAGAGTAGTCTTACCATAGTTGTGATTTGAGCACTAAAAGAAAAGCATAGTATTATTGTACCTCCCCAATCTGGTGAAATGGGCCATATCAGTTACTAGGAAACGGACTGCACAGAAGTAGTCAGAAATGCAAGTGGACACTGACGCACATGGTCATTCATTGTGGAGTTGATCAGAAGCAAACTGAATGTCCAAAAATAGGAGATCAGTGAAATAAATAATGTGACAGTCATGTTGGAATATAATGTAGCCATTAAAATGTTGAGGAAATGTCAAGGACATGAAAACATGTTTATGGTATAATAAGTAAAAAAAAAGAAAAATACAGAGTTGTATGTAACACGGTGACTTGGGATGCAATGTGATTTTTTTGAACCCTTGATAAGGGGAGACTAAGAAGGAACAAGAGAGCGGTAACAGAATTTGGACCAGATTGTCACTGTCCAGATCTGATGTCACTCGAAACTGAAGAATGTATATGATGGGGGATGTACCGATGTTAAACTTCTAGTGGCCATCATTCTGGGAGATGAGTTTTCTCCTGATGGAACATAAAATGATACTATCAGTTATCAGCCATCCTGGAAAATGTGAGTCTCAGGGCCTGAGATGAAGAGTCAAAAAGCAAGCTTTGGACTGGACTGGTCCCTGGAAGGTGACCTTTCTCTCTGGCCTGAGTTCCAAGGCCGGACAATGTCTGGACTGTTTTCAGTGCATCAAGTGAGCGTGCCCTGATGTGTGGAGCTCGGGGAAAGCTCTAGGGCTGTCTGCCCAGGTCCCACTCATCGCCCCTTCTCCCAGGAAACCCAGTGGACACTCAGCAACCATTTCCTGCAAGGTGCCCTTGCCTACCTGGCTTGTTTATTGGATATTGAGTGGGCCCCTGACCTAAGTTGAGCCAATCAGAATCCCTCCTAGGAGACTATTAAATAAATACCCAGGGATTCCGGCCTCACTGTGGCTGCTGTCTGGAACAGAAGAGATGTAACCTTGCTGGGCAGGGGCCAGAGAAGCAGAGAAAAGCTGCCTCCAGAGTCAGAGAGAAGAATGAGGTAAATGCCATTGCATCTGCTTTGCCATTTCTAAGTGTCTTCTATCAGCCATTAAATCTACTTCATGAGAAAATTAAACCAGGCTGTGAAGAGTCTCTAAGCAATCGTTAATTTAATGCTAACTGATGAAACACTGCAGAGTGTTGTTCTCTTCAAATAACTTCATACTATTCCAAAAATGAATGTAGAAAATAATCCATAGTCTTTCTGAAAACAATATGCTCAGATACACAGTATACAGAAATTAATCTCAGATACAACCTCAGAAATTTACATTTCCGCAGCAAACTCACAAAATGAAACGAGGAAAAAATACAATATTGTATCACTATATTACATAACAGACAGAAATGTGTGCAGACAGTTTTGATGATGCTTAGTTGAGACTAAAGATTTATCTCATAAACTCTGGGAAAGTGCCAAATAGATACAAAGGGATTACAAGCCTCTTGCATAAGACTATGTCAACATCAATAAGTGTGCTATAATTTCTACCCAAAAAGTAGCTCACAAAACCTACTCTTTACTCAAAAAGATGTACTTATACTCTATCCAAAATGGAGGACAAGCTGAAAAGAGGACAGCTCTTTCCAAGTATTTGGTATTTTCAGTGTTTACATCTGCACTGCCCTGATAGAAGGTCACTTTTCACATGTATTTTTAAGAATGAGAAGCAGTCATGTGCTATGAATCTTTTGCATTTACAGGGGAAAAAGGGAATAAATGACAGGACAGGACTCTTGTCAAACTGCTGAAATACACAAGTACATACCACATGTAAATATTTGTGTAAGTTGGCAACATCTTAGCACATAAATCAATTTATTTTGCAAAGTCCTGCTTGCCATTGAGGAATCCAAAATATTAAGGGTGATCTAAGACTTTTACACTTACTCATTGGTAGATGTGTTTGAAATACACAATACTTGCAGAAAAGACATTACTTAGCTTGCCCAAAACTATCTAAGTGTCCCAAAAATAAATGAGAAGATTTACACCTTTGTCAAGAGTATAGAGCCATTCCTCCTTTCTCAAGAAATTTGTTTCAAGACATTGATTAGCTTTATACTCAGTACCAACTTATATTTCTGAAAAATGCTGTGTAAACAAACACTAATGCTGATTCAGGAGCTGAATTTTTGAGTAGCCATAAATGACTACTGGTATAGGAGATGTTTTCTATTTTGTCAGTTGCTTTTCCTGCCTAGTGGAAAACTCCATCCTGGGGAGTGATCAGGCCCATTGGTTCCTTAAGGCACAGTTTCTGCTGAATGAAAGGCTGGCTGCTGAGTTCTTGTGTTTTTCTGGGACTCCTGAAGTTTCCACTACTGCAGAATTCTTACCTTCACTGCATTCTAAATTCTAAAGAGTCATTCCTTCTTGCTTCTCATACCTTCCTTCTGGGGTCATTTTTATTCTTCCTCAAGTACATTTTTTACTTTAGAATTTTCTTTAGTGAGAGTCCATTGGTAGTAAATTCTTTCTGTTTTTATATCTGAAAATGTCTTTTTCTCACCCATGTTCTTGAGAGATAGTTTTACTGGGTGCTATGGTTTGGATGTCTGTTTGTATGGTTTGTCCCCTCCAAACCTCTTGTTGAAATTTGATCCCCAGTGTTGGAGGTGGAGCCTAATGAGATGTGTTTGGGTCACAAGAATGGATCCCCCCCTGGAAGAGATTAATGCCGTACCTGGGGGTAGTGACTGTAGGGGGTGAGTTCTCACTCTTTTAGTTCCCATGGCAGCTGGTTGTTAAAAAGAGTCTGGCACCTCCTCTCTCTCCCCGCCCCCTCCTTGCTATGCAATCTCTGCATGCACCAGCTCCCTTTCACCTTCTGCTGTGAGTGGAAGTGGCCCCAGGCCCTCACCAGATGCAGATGCCTGATCTTGAACTTTCCAGACATCGGAATTGTGAGCCAAATAAACCTTTTTTGTTTATAAATTACCCAGCCTCAGATATTCCTTCATAGCAATGAAAACAGACTAAGAGTGGGCATACAGTTCTAGGTTGTCAGTTACATTTTCCCATCAACTGGAAGATATTATTCCACTGATTTCTGACTTCCATTTTTGGTCTGGAGAAGTCAGCTGTCTGTCTAATAACCATTCAGTTGTAAATGTAGGTATGTTCATTTCTTAGGGCCACTGTAACAAATTACCGCAAATTGGGCGGCTTAAAACAGAAATTTCTTCTCTCAGCGTTCTGGGTGAGCAGCACAAAATTCAAGGTGTCAGTAGGGTTGGTTCCTTCTGGAGGCTCTGAGGGAAAATCTGTTCCAAGCCTGTCTCCTAGCTTCTGGCAATCTTGGGCAATTATTGGATTATAGATCCATCACTCCAATCACCGCCTCTGTCATCACATGGTGTTCTCTGTGTCTCTCTATTTTCTCTCTCTCTTTTTTTTTTTTTTTTTTTGAGACAGGGTTTTCCTCTGTCACCCAGGCCCAGACCAGAGTACAGTGGTGTCATCATAACTCACTGTAACCTCAAACTCTTGGACTCAAGCAATCCTCCTGTCTTAGCCTCCCAAGTAGCTGGGACTATGGCATATGCCACCACAGCTGGGCTAATTTTTTTGTTTTTAGAGATGGGGTCTTGCTCTGTTGCCCAGGATAGTCTTGAACTCCTGGCCTCAAGCAATTCTCACACATCAGTCTCCCAAAGTGCTAGAATTGCTGGTGTGAGCCATCGCACCTGGCCTGTTTTCTCTTTTTATAAGGACATTGGTCATTCTATTAGGGCCTACCCAATCCAGCATGACCTATCTTAACTAACTACATCTGCAAAGACCCAATTTCCAAATAAAGCCAAATTCTGAGGTTTCTGGTGGACATGATTTTGGAGAGGGGCACTATTCAACATACTACAGTAAGTTATCTGTATTTTCTTATGGTTGATTTCAAAGATTTCTCTTTTCCCTTGAAATTCTACAGTATCTAGAAAGAGATTTCATTTTCTTTATCTCACCTGAGATTCTTGAATCCGAAAATTGGGGTATTTCAACAGTTCTGGAAAATTCTCCATTTTCTTTTTGAATATTGCTTCTCTCCCATCTTTTCTTCCTTCTGAAATTCCAATTAGACATTTTCATTACATTTTTACTCTATTTTCTTTGTCTCTTAACTCTCTCTTTCTAACTCACTCTTTCATATTTTCCATCTCTGCCTCATGGTACTAAAATCTGTTTAATTTCTTTATATCTCACTTCTAGTTCACTAATTCTCTCATTAGCTATGTTTAATCTCTGTTCAGCTCACCTATGGAGTTTCTAATGTCAATTATTATGGTTTTTATTTATAAAAGTTCAATTTGGTTCTCTTTCAAATATGTCTGATCAGCTGGGTGTGATGGCTCATGCCTTAATCTGAACACTTTGGGTGGCCAAGGCAGGAGAATTGTTTGAGGCCAGAAGTTTGAGACCAACCTGGGCAACATAGCAAGACCCCATCTCTACAGAAAATAGAAAAATTAACCAGGCATGGTGGTGTGTGCATTGTAGTCCCAGCTACTTGGGAGACTAAGGCAGGAAGATCACTTGAGTCCAGGAGTTTTGGGCTGCAATGAGTATGACCAGGCCACTGCACTCTAGCCTCGGTGACAGAGTGAGACTCCCTGAAGTGCATAGGGAGCCCTTTCTCGGTGGTGCATCTCTGTGTCTTTGTGTGTGGCTAATGGGAAGGAAGCACAGTGTGAAATGTAGAGAGACAGAAGACAGTCTGCAAAAAAATCTTTACAGCCAGTAAAATCATAAAATAGTAAGTGGAAGATTTGGTTTTCAGTGAATCTCAGTCAAAATGGAAATTCTCTCCCATCTGACTAGACTCGATAATCCAGTAAATACAATTATGGACACATGATCTATTTTCTTTTTCTTTTTTTCTCTCTTTTATACTTCAAAAATTTTATGTATATTTCCTTTTCTAGTTACAGGAACTCTGCTGAACATTTGTTTTCTAATGAGAATCCAGTGAAATAGAATGATCAAATTCCTCTGTAGCTCTGTATGAGGTACAAACCCTGGTAGAACTCAAACATCCCCTGTGTCTTTGGATAAAACTGCATGTTTTATGCTCACACTGTATTAATTGTCTGTAGCTGGGCAACAAATTACCTCAGAACTTAGCACCCTAAAACAACAAATTTTCATTATCTCACAGTTTCTGAAGTCCTGGAATCTGGGAACAGCTTAGCTGGGTGCCTCTGGATCAGGAAAGCTTATGAATTTTCATAAATAAAAATCTAAAAAAAAAAAAATTTCGGCCGGGCGCGGTGGCTCACGCCTGTAATCCTAGCACTCTGGGAGGCCGAGGCGGGCGGATCATTTGAGCTCAGGAGTTCGAGACCAGCCTGAGCAAGATCGAGACCCCGTCTCTACCAAAAATAGAAAGAAATTAATCGGACAACTAAAAATATATAGAAAAAATTAGCTGGGCTTGGTGGCGCATGCCTGTAGTTCCAGCTACTTGGGAGGCTGAGGCAGTAGGATCGCTTGAGCCCAGGAGTCTGAGGTTGCTGTGAGCTAGGCTGACGCCACGGCACTCACTCTAGCCAGGGTAACAGCGTGAGACTCTGTCCCAAAAAAAAAAAAAAAAGAGTTATGGACATGGATGATGGTGAACTGTACACTTCAGAATGATTAAAATGGTAAATTTTATGTTACATGTATTTTGTCACAATACAAAAAGTTTTATTAAAAAAAAGAAAAAAGAAATGAAGTACTGAAGCATGCTACAACATGAATGAACCATGAGAACGTTAGATGAAATGGAAGAAACCAGACTGCACCATGGCTCATGCCTGTAATCCTAGTACTCTGGGAGGCCAAGGCAGGAGGATCACTTGACGTCAGGAGTTTGAGACCAGCCTGAATAAGAGTGAGACCCCCATCTCTATCAAAAATAGAAAAAGTAGCCAGGTGTGGTGGCAATGCCTGTAATCCCAGCCACTCGGGAGCCTGAGGCAGGAGGATCACTTGAGCCCAGGAGTTTGAGGTTGCTATGAGCTAGGCTGATGCCACAGCACTCTAGCCTGGGTGACAGAGCGAGACTCTATCTTAAAAAAAAAAAAAAAAAAAGGAAAGAAAGCAAGTAAGCAGACACAAAAGTCCACTTATTATATGATTCCATTTACCAGAAATATCCAGAATAGGCAAATCCATAGGGACAGAAAGTATAATAGATTAGTAGTTGTCAGGGGCTGGGTTAAAGAAAGATGGGCAGTGTCTATTAATAGGTACAGGATTTTCTTCTGTGGTAATGAAATGTTCTGGAATTAGTAGTGATAGCTACACAACTTTGGGAATAAACTAAAAACCATTGAATCATACACTTTAAAAAAGGTAAAATTTATGGCATTTGAATTATATTTAATTAAAAATATATATAAATGGACATTCCAAGTTATTAAATACAGACAATGAAAAACAAGATTGAAATCTTCTCTAATGTGGATAGTATCTGCAACTAAGCCAAATTATTCTATAAACATTTATTTGAAATTTTAGTGGAAGGAGATCATTAAGCTTCCCTAGAAGAATGAATTTTAAGAATGGAAATTATCTGTATAGCAATCTCTATTTGAATAGCAATTATGACTTAAATATATGTAAAATGTCACTATAATTTTTAGTGTTGTCTTTGTTTTGTTTTAAGAAATGTTAAAAACAGAACAAACAAGCCAGGCGCAGTGGCTCATATCAATAACCCTAGCACTGTAAGAGGCCAAGACAGGAGGGTAGCTTGAGGTCGGTCAGGAGTTCAGCAGTTGAGACCAGCCTGAGCAAGAGGGAGCCCCTGTCTCTACTAAAAATAGAAAAATTAGCCTGGTGTCCTGGTGCGCACCTACTCGGGAGGAACACTTCCAGGAGTTTGAGGTTGTTGTCAGCTAGGCTTCCCCTATAGCACTCTAACCTGGGTGACAGAGTAAGACTCTGTCTCCAAAAAAAAAAAAAAAATTTTATTAAAAACAAAAATAGTGCACAAGACCAGAGAATATTTGTTAAATTAAAAACAGTTCTGGGCCTTTATAGATTAATTTGTGACCTCAACCCATATACCCATCCCCTTAATCCTAATTTTCTCCATAAATTCTCTAATTCATAAATTCATACTACCACAAGAAAGAGAATACTAACTATATCCTATTGAAAACTATTTTGAGAACTTACATTAACCATCTTAGTAGGGCCTTCAAAGACTCAACAGATTTTGGGGCTGAATATGCTGCTCTGAAACCTTGAAATAAACTTAAAAGAAAAGTATATTAATTTTCTCAATAGCTAAAATAGCTTTATGAACATCTGCCAGGCCATTTAGATTAAAAGCAGACAATTTTCAGAAACCTGTCCCAGACAAAAATAAATCACTAAGTATTTTTTGATATCTATATAAGGAGGATCATCTATGACTTTTTCTTTCCAGAGATGTACAGCTGATTGTAAAAATAGAGGTACAGTTTAAACTCTTCCCACCTGCTCAATTATTCAAACTGTACCAGTTTACTCCATTTAAAACAGCAATAGCTCCCTCCTCTTTCCCCCCTCCAAAAAAAAAAAAAAAAGGGAAAAAAAAAAGGGCCGGGCAGACACGGTGGCTCACACCATAATCCTAGCACTCTGAGAGGCTGAGGCGGGAGGATCACTCCAGGTCAGGAGTTGGAGACCTGGTCTCTACTAAAAATAGAAAGAAATTATCTGGACAACTGAAAATATATACAGAAAAAATTAGCCAGGCATGGTGGCACATGCCTACAGTCCCAGCTACTCGAGAGGTTAAAAAAAAAAAAAAAAAAAGATTAAAACAGCAATAATTAAAGACTGAAAAACTATTACAAGAAACAAGATAATACAAAATGTTATTTCCCTCATCTGTGTAAAATAAATCAAATGCAAACTTGGATAAACAGTAAAAAATATTTGCTGAACAAATAAATATTGCCATTTAAATATTTTAATCTTAAACTTAGCCATTGGGCCTTGTCAAGGCCTGCTCCTATACCTCTTTCCCTAATCTATTAAAGTCGTTACTCTCTTGATCCCTTCCTTCTCTAATTAGATGGTTCTAAGATTTATTCCTATCCCCAAATATCTTGGTAGGCATGGGAGAGGACAGGAGGAAATAAAAATGGCAGCAAAAACTACCATCAATAGTTTTTGATAAACACTCTCATCTTGTTCAGGAACAGAGTTGCTTTACCACATGCCATTTCCATTTCCCTTTTCAAATGTCCTTGGATATTTAAATACTACATAAGAATTTTAAAAATATATTAAAAGTTAAATGATGTAAAAAAGAACTTTCACATAGCATAACTATATTAATGGGATATTTAGTTCTTCCAAATACCTCATCTCTGCAATCAGCCCCAAAAAATCAGGAATGTTTTCTAACTAAAGGATGCATAAACCCTTAACATTTCCTTTCTAACTTCTTCACTAGGCCATCAGAATCGTGAGAGGGCAAGATGAGCATCAAGGATCTACGAAGTATTATATATTCCTGAATAACTGGAAATAGTACTGGGCGGTAAGATCAGAACACCTAGCATAAATACGTTTAACTGCAGGTGTCCAATACTACAGTTTCTAAAAGAGCAAAAATTCTCTGAGCTGTGTTCACACAATGCCTGTTTGGTGGATAGGAGTACTAATTCTAGATGAGTAACCCCAGTAAAAGTTATTTCAGCAGTAAAAGTCTAATTTGAAGATTGTTATACTTTATAGTTTTAAAGCATTTTCATACCTTTTTACATTTATTTCCTACAATCACCCTGATATTTACGAACAATAATCTATGACTGTCCTTTAAGAAGGCATTTTTATTAAATTTACAGAAGTCCTTATTGTCACAGTCCCCCCACTTGCACCACTGGTTCTCCATTTCACTGAGTAAAGCCTGTATGTAGCAAACGCACAGGAGAGACAATGTTCAAAAGTTGAAGTTAGTAAACTAACGAAAGATATCTTATAGAATACATATTTAGTACCACACTACGCAGAACTCAACTGGAACAAAAGATCCAGATAACAAAGAGATCATGCTATACTACTCATCTGGATGGAAAAAATGTAAATGGATAGTCAACACTGGTGTTAAAGAGAAATTTCACTGATAAATGCTTTGCTCAATGTTGGCTAACAGCTAACCCAGACTTATTGTCCCCAAAAGCTGTGTATTTTTCAAGCCCAAACGCAATCAGTTCCAAAAGACCATTATCCACATATTGAATTCATGCATGTCAACTCTGCTTTTTGGTTGGGTATTGGGGAAGGGAAGTGAAGAGAGTATTAACCTTATATTATCCTTCTCAACATAGGGAAGCAGAAGCCATTCCAACCTACCAGTTCTTTAGCTAGTCTTTCAGGGATTAACAGGGACTCTTATTAACCAATCTTTAACACCAACTTGTCTCTTTTCTTCATTATCATGTTTATGTTTTTCTGGTCTCCAAACCTATATTCCTAGTTTAATTTTGGGTAAAGGGGAAGGGAAATAGGAAGGGAGGGGAAGGCTTTACAAATTTTATCATCACATGATGACTACTCAGAAAACAAACTGCTCAATCGCTCAACTACACTAATGAAATTCTCCTAGAGCGGCAGTGGTTCAAAGTGTGATCTGGGGACCTCTAGAGGTCTCCTCCACACTCTTCAGGGGAAAGGAGAAAAGTCAAAGCATTTTCATAATACTAAGATGCTATGTGCTATTATTCCACTGCCATTCTCTCATGAGTGAAGTTTTCCAGAAACTAAGAGAAATGTGATATTGCAATAGATTGAATGTAAAGCATTACTTTCATTCAACTGTTAAAGTTATTTTTAATTTTAAAAAAGGGGTCCTGAGACCAAGAAGTTTGTGAACCACTGTGCTAGGAGAATATGGTCAATCATGGAGGTCTTCCACAGCATCCTGTAACTCCACCAATCTAATTAGCACTCATCACCAAATAAAAACAAAAGCTACAGTGCCAGTCTATCAGTATCAGTGTCTTCCTATACATTTTCATATTGTGAGGACAAGACACGGATTGTACGATTTTTCTTGCTATCAGTATTAAAGACATTCAGCCAGTAATGTGAAATATACCCCTAAAACATGGCATCAAAAATTATAATGAATACCCATATACCTACAACCTGTATCATACCATTAACATTTTACCATACTTGCTTTATCACATATCCATTTCTAGTACTTTTTATATAAACTGAAGACAGTACATGCATGTCACTAGTTTTCTCTTTTTTTTTTTTTTGAGACAGAGTCTCGCTTTGTTGCCCTGGCTAGAGTAAGTGCCGTGGCGTCAGCCTAGCTCACAGCAACCTCAAACTCCTGGGCTCAAGCAATCCTTCTGCCTCAGCCTCCCGAGCACTGGGACTACAGGCATGCGCCACCATGCCTGGCTAATGTTTTCTATATATATATATATTTTTAGTTGTCCAGATCATTTCTTTCTATTTTTTGGTAGAGATGGGGTCTCACTCTTGCTCAGGCTGGTCTAGAACTAGTTTTCTCTTTTGAATCAAAATTTATGTATAATGAAATGTATAAATCTTAAGTGTATATTTGCTGAATTTTGACAAATGCATATATACCAGTGTTACTCAAACCCATTATCAACATGAAGAACATTACAATCATCTCAGAAAGTTCCCCCTGCCCACCTCTAGTCAATTCCTGCCTTTATCCTCAGAGGACACTACCCTTTTGATTTTTTCCACCATAAACCAGTTTTGCTTATTCCAGAACTTAACGTAAATGGAACCACATACTTTTTGTACAATTTCTTTCTCCAAGAAAGAAATTGAAATTTTGAAATTTATCCATATTGTAATGTATCAGTAGTCCATTCCTTTTTATTGTTGAGTAGTATTCCATTTATGAACATACCATAGTGTTCACCCATTTTCCTGTTAATGAATTATTTCCGGTTTTCTGATCTTAGAATAAAGCTGCTATGAACATTCTTGTACGGGTCTTTCTTTGAAACTATGCATTCATTCCTCTTCTGTAAATACCTGGGAGTGGAATTTTTAGGGGGAAAATCCCCTTTTTTATTATGGAAAATTTTAAACATACATAGGAGACTAATGAATTCCCATTAAAGCCAGCTGCAACTATGTTAATTCATAGACACTTGTTTCCTATCCATTCCTCCCAATTATTCTGAAGTCCTGGATCATCATCATTTTGTCATTAAGTACTCAATATACAAACGATGCTTTCTAATCTAGCAGTTTTTTTTTTTTTTTTGAGACAGAGTCTCACTCTCTTGCCTGGGGCGAGTGCCGTGGCGTCAGCCTAGCTCACAGCAACCTCAAACTCCTGGGCTCAGGCAATCCTACTGTCTCAGCCTCCCAAGTAGCTGGGACTACA
>CAUYSK010010416.1:0-44217 GCA_963575035.1 Avahi laniger | reverse complement strand
GGAGTTTGAGGTTGCTGTGTGTGGGGGAGCAAATCTACAACTAAAGGACATGGGGAGCACTAAAGGGAGGGAAGGGCATGCTTTTAACCCGCATTTGGGTGAGGCAAAGACATAAAGTGTAACTAGAATGTTTGTACCCTCACAATACCTTGGAATAATAAAAAAAAAAAAAAGAGAAAAATAAAAAGTTTGCAAACTTTAAAAAAAAAAAAAAGAATACAAGTTCATGTGGTAAATCAAACAACAGAAAGCGAATAAAGAAAAGCTAATATCAGTTGACCCTTAAACAACACAGGTTTGAACTGAGGATTTTTTTAAATAAAAGTTTCATGGAGTGTATTTCCCTCTCCTGCCTCCCCTTCCACCTCTTCTATCTCTGCCACCCCTGGGACAGCAAGATTGACCCCTCCTGTCCCTTCTCCACCTACTCATCTTTGAGGTGATGATGATGAAGACCTTTGTGATGATTTACTTCCACTTAATGAATAGTAAATACATTTCCTCCTCCTTTAGATTTTCTTTTCTCAAGCTTTATTTATTATAAGAATATAGTATATAATGCATATAACATACAAAATGTGTGTTAATCGACTGTGTTACAGCTAAAGCTTCCGGTTAACAGTACGCTATTATTAATACTAAAGCTTTTGGGGAATCAAAAGTTATACGTAGATTTTCAACTATGCATGAGGTCTGTGTCCCTAACCTCCATGGTGCTCAAAGGTCAACTGTATTTCTCCTTTTTCTACCAATAAATGTAGTTATTGGCTTAACACTGTACATTAGAAATTAACCTATCAAAGTATCAAAGAGATACTCAAATAACATGTTAACTCAGGATTTTATTGATGTCTAATAGTCCCTGGAGAAATGGCAGGAATCAGCTAAATATACAAAACCTGGTATGGTGAAAATGACAACCCTTGTAGAATTTTTAAATTTCTGATGATTAAGTTCATTTGCTGAAATATGTGTACCAGATTCTTACATTCGTTATTATGCCACCAAAAACCAGACTTTGAAATTATTATTACCATCGAAACAGGATTATAAAGGAATGTAATATTTTGAAAAATATCTATGCAAAGCTTTAGGAGACATCACACTAGAATTTAGTAACTGCTTTTTTTAAAACAAAATCTTTTTATATCAGAAGAGTTCTATAGATTTATAGAAAAGTTGCAAAGATAGTACAGAGGGTTTCTGCATCCACTTCCCCTTTTTGTTAACATTTTACGTAACTATAGTACATATATCACAATAAACTAACGTTAGTGTATTACTGTTCGGTAAACTCCAGACTTCCTCTGGATTTCACCAGTTTTTTCCTAATACCCTTTTTTCCCTCCAGGCTCCCATCCAGGGTACCTCATTATATTTGGTCATCATGTCTCCTTAGTCTTTTCTGGTCTGTGATAATTTCTTGTCTTTGCTTGTTTTTGATGATCTTGACAGATTTGATGAGTACTGGTCAGATATTTTGTAGAATGACCTTCATTCTGTGTTTGTCAGATGTTTTTCTCATTGTTAAACTGGGGCTGTGGGTTTGGGGAAGAATATCACAGACGTGAAATGTCATTCTCATCACATCATATCAAAGGTAGGTAGTATCAACCTTGTATCACTGGGGACGTTAACCGTGATAACTTGGTTAAGATAACGTTTGCCAATTTTCTCCCTCTACTCTTTGGAAGCAAGTCACTAGGTACAGCCTATGCTCAAGAGGAAAGGGGAGGATTCAGTACTTTTCTGAAAAGCTTACACAGAAATGGTTGCCCAATTTTTCTGTAGCAAGCATAGGCAACAAAGATGAAGTTATTAATCTTTTTCACCAGTATAAATTTGGAATCCATTTCCTATAAGCTAATGGGACTTTTTTTAATTTGTTGCCTGCTATGGAAGAGAGATGATTGCTTTAAGAGAGAAGGTAGGAATGGAAGGAAGGGAGAGAGAGAAGAGAAAGTGAGGGAGAAAGGTGAGCTATTGGTCTAAGTGCACAGCTATTTAATGTAAACTTCAGTATTTTAAAGATGCTTTTATTACAGAATGTGTTTAAAATGGAATCAGGGAAGTATCTGGAAGCAGAGACAGAGGGAAAAGTAAGATCAGCTGATATTTTTTTAAAAAATTCTTAAGGTTACTATGTGACCACAAAATTTTATTTCTTTCTAGCATTATTTGAATTATTTTAGAAGTCACGATATCATTTTGAAGAAACAATAATGTATGTAGCATTTTTTTTTCTCTTAGAGACTGGGTCTCTCTGAGTTTCCCAGGCTGGAGTACAGTAGCTACTCACAGGTGCGATCCCACTTCTGATCAGCACAGAAGTTTTGACCTGCTACGTTTCAGACCTGGGCCAGCTGACCTCTCCTTAGGCAACCTGGTGGTCCCTCGCTCGGGGAAGTCACCGTACTGAAGCTGAACTTAGTGCAGATTCCCAGTTGGCATAGCGCACTGCAGCCCAGAACTTTTGGGCTCAAGCGATGCTCTTGCCTCAGGCTCTCAAGTAGGAGTAACTGGGACTACAGGCATGCACCACTATGCCCAGCAACATTTTATTTTGTTTATCATTTGAGTATTCATTTATTTCCTCATTCATTCAACTCATGTTTACTGAAAACTTAGTATATATTAGGCATTATTCTGGACACAAAGCATAGAGCCAAGAATAAGAGAAGTTGCAGAGATCATCTGCTTTTAGAAAAAAACAACTCCTGGGAAAAAGAAGAGTAGGTTGATCACAGAGATAGACAACAAACAAATAAATCAATACATGAGATAATTTTGATAGAGGTAAGTCTAAAACATACTCTATGGATAATAAAGCAGGGGTGAGTATAGGGAGAAACTACTTTATGTTGACTGGCATAAACTCTAATAAGGTCCTACTTTGTGTTATTGTGGGGGTATTTGTTTTGTTTGTTTCTGGTTTGTGGATGTCATTATTCTTGTATCTTCCAATTCACTGTGCTGTGGCACAAGTTCTAGAAAAGAGGAGAGGTGAGTAGAGAAAGGTAATACAAACAATATAAATCCTAAAGTGAATTCTATCCATAAAGCTACTCAATCTCATGCAAGTAGAATGATGAGGGATTATGTTTTTCAGGTAAGACCCCACAGCAGAGATACTTAAAGAAGTCTACATAACTATAAAGAGGTAAATGAACTTTTAACCATTTACCTCTTTATCAATGCATTCAAATAAATATTTTCTGGTAAATTAATCCCCTTAGTATATTAGACATTTAATAAAATGACAATGCCACTACTCAAAATTCCCAAAGAGGTCAGAAAATGTTGAACAAACAATGCACTAACTTTATGGCTAACAAAGTTACTACCTTGAATAGACCAGTACTCATTCAGATGAATAATTTCTGAAAATTTGGTTTTTAAAAAATGAATCAGGTAGGGTGTGGTGGTTCGTGCCTGTAATCCAAGCAATTTTGGAGGTAAGGTGGGAGGATTGCTTGAGGCCAGGCGTTTGAGACGAGCCTGGGTGACATAGTGAGACTCCATCTCTACAAAAAAATTAAATTAAAAAAAAAGAATCATTTTATTTTAACACTTTACTTTTACTTGTTTCTCTTCACATTCTACTAGAAACCACTCCTAAGCAATGTTAGAGATCTTTTACTTCTATGTTTTGTCATTCATGTTATACTGTATCATTATACTCAAACTAGCAAGAGTTTTATTGTTCTAATTTTAATATATAATTACACCAATATCTCTCCAATATTTTATATATATAAATACATATATGATATTATATTATGTGTGTGTATATATATATATATATATATAGTGTAGTATTGGAGAGATATTGGTGTATTTGCAGACATGTAATGTAAACTCAGTATGTTGAAGATGCTTTTTTAAGAGAGTAACTTAGTAATTAGTAAGATGTGACCTACTGCTAGTATAAAATTAACTTATTATATAGAAGTTCAAAATCAGAGGTCTACTCTTACCTCTAGAAAGAAATTTAACTTAACTAGTCTTACACAAATCTTATAAATAAAACCTATAGAGTTAGTTTTCATCATCAACCTATACCATTTACTTTTCTTAAAATGACCTACTATAATTGCTATTTAATCATGTAATTATCAATAAATTTATTATGTAATTACTAATTTAATTGCTATTATAATTAGACTACTTTTAGGAATATTTCCACCCTCAAAATAAATATGGAAAAAATTATATAAATCTTTAGAAATGCTAAGGAAACCAATTTATAATCTTTGATTCCAGCAAAAAAATTTAGTATCCCTTGGCCAACTTTTCCATCAGTAGATGTGTATAATTGAGCTATGCACACTGCATTCCCTTTGTTCCCAGCTCTCCCCTGAAAGCTTTAGGAGAATTACAAACTATCCATTGATAAGGTTTTGTTGAGGTGGGCATGGCTGACTAATGACAACTACTCACTAATTTGCTTGGCCGACTATGGGCTGTTCTCCTGCCTCAGGTAACCGACACACCTAGATATTCTAGATATTCCATTCAAAGCTCATTTTGGGTTGTTCCAACAAGCTTCTCTGAATCTAAGGTAAACCAAATGAGGTAACAACATTAGTCTTTGTCATCAAGTATGCATCACAGATACTTGCTAGACCTGGCTACTCCCTGGTATCCAACACTTCCCCCTCCCTTTTTTTTTGACCTGGCAGGGAATGGACTTCTGGCACAAATCATAGTCGGTTCAATTAAATTTCACTTGGCAGATATCATCCCTACTCTTTGGCAGATACTGTGCAAGGAACAACAGTCATCACACTCAAGTCTTTGTCCTTGAGGTATATATTGTTTAGAGGAGAAAGAAAAGTAAAAGGACAATTCTGAAACATTAGGACGAGTGTAAAATGAAAGGTGTGATACGGTGCACATTGAGGGGTTCTTAATCTAGCTTTGTACAGTCATGGAAGACTTTCCAGAGGAGGTAAAGTCTAAGCAGAGACCTTAAAGTAAATAGAGTTTAACTAGCATGGATCCCCATTGTCCTCATGGTGCTAAATCTGATGGTCAATTCTCAATCTGCATCTTACTTGAACTACCTATCAACAGGCTTGGCATAGTTGCTTGGTTCCTCATCTTTGTAAAGCTTTCTTCGCTTGGCTTCCAGAACATCACACCCTCCTGGCTTTCCTCCTGTCCCTCTCACTCAATCTCCTCTGCTCAGTCTCCAGATAGTTCTCTGAGGAATATTGGAGTACCTCTGGGCTTAGTTCTTGGACTATTTCTCCTTCCCCTCAGCTCTCAATCCCTTGGTTATACAATCAATTTCATCATCTTATATGTCATCTATGTGCTGATGATTTCCAGGTCAATCTCTCCTGGATCCAGGATTATCTACTGAACAGCCTACTCAAACTCTCTACTTGGATTACTAATAGACACCACAAATTTAAACAGATTCAAAAATGAACTTCTAACTCACTCTCCTAAAGTCTGCTCTTTCTGCAGTCTTTCCTGATGTCAGTTGATGGTAACTCTGTACTTCCAGTTGCTCAGGACCAAAAGCTTTGAATCTTTCTTTCATTTCACATGAATCCATTAACAAATCACATGAACTCTTTCTTAAACTACATCCAAAATGGAATCACTTGTCACCAACATCACTGCAACAACCCTAGCCCAAGCCACTGGTTCATCTACATTATTTTAATAGCGTCTTAATTTGCCGGCTTGCTTTTGTCCTTCCCCACCATCCGTCTATTACAGACAAAGAAGTCAGACCATGTTGTTTCAGTACCGCCCCCCATCCCTATGGCTTCTCATTTCATCAAGAGAAAAACCAGAGGCCAATATAGCCTCTGTGATAGGGTCCTACCTCACCTCTCTGACCTAATCTCCTTCCCATCTCTCCCCTTTGCTCACTCTGCTCCAGCCACAGTGGTCTCTGTGCTGCTCCTAGAATTTTTTGACAAGACCAAATGATTGATTTAGACATGTTAATGGACAGGTGAAGGAGAGAAGGAATTAGGATGATGCCCAAACTAATGCAAGTACCAAGAAAGGAAGTATGGATGGAATACTGGCTTTGGAGTTGATAGGAGAAACAGTGAGCTTAGTTTTTAAAATGTTGAATTTGAGTTGCCTATGAGACACCAATATAAATATAGTAATCATTTGATAGGTGGATTTGAAGTTCAGAAGTGAGATCTCTATTTTACATTTATATTTTGAAGTCATCTTTATATACTAACCGGAGCCATGAAACTTGGGATAACTTGGGAGTGGACCAAGCAACAGAACAGTTATAAATCCTTTGTAAGCCAAGAGATAGACAATACTTGAGGCATCTTCAAATATGATGAAGAGAGAACTAAATACTAAATACATAAAAAAGAAAACTTGGTGAGAAGTATTAGTTAGGATGCTTTTTATTGAAAATAAAAGAACATCCTACTACAATATAACTTTAGAAGTAAGGATTTATTATCCACAAAACAAGTTATCTGAAAGTAGTCAGTTCAATAGTTCAATGAGGCTTTCAGAACCCAGGCTCTTTTCCTCTGTGTACATCTCGCCCTATTGGGTTTTGTTCTCAAGTGTATTTAACAAACATTTATCCTATACCAAGCTCGATGCTTTGGAAAAATCAACTATTTAAACTTCACATAATCCTCTCAGGTGGTTTCTATTATTATTATCTTTCCAAGCTTACAGATGGGTAAATGTCAGCACAGAAAAATTAGTAATTTAGGGTACTGGATCTTGAACATCAGACTTCAGAGTTCCTGCTCTTAATAATGCCTCTCCTTTCTAGTTATGACTACCAGAGTTTTAAACACCATGTCCTCATACAACTCATTCAAGGGCTGAGAGACCTTTGTGTAACCTTCTAACAGAGTTCTCCCTGTGCCTTATCAGCAAGAACCAGATCACATGTGCTTTCTTATATCAGTCACCGGTAGTGGAAACTGGGGAGACTTTCCTAGAATGTGGTGTTATCTGATATTTGAAAAAAGTCTAGATTCCATTTAAAAGAAGAAAAAGAAGTAAATGTTGATGAGAGGGCGCTATAATTACGGAAACCTAGGGAAGCCTGTTTCAAAAATAAGGGAATAATACAAAATGTTAAATGTTCTCATGAGGTTAAGTAAGATAAGGCTAAAAAAAAATATTAATTGGATTAAGTGACAAGG
Organism: Avahi laniger; assembly: GCA_963575035.1. Lineage (NCBI taxonomy): Eukaryota > Metazoa > Chordata > Mammalia > Primates > Indriidae > Avahi > Avahi laniger. Next base: position 37,057 of record CAUYSK010010416.1, on the reverse strand, counting down.
AGATCATTGATGATTTTTTTTTGTAAGATAAATAATTAGAGAAGGAATTGGTGATATTTTTGACAGCAGTTTCTGAGGAGTTTGGGGTTAGACCAGATTGGGTGCTTTGATAAATGACGAAGATAAAGAGAGGATAAAACTAGTCTTTAAAGTGCAGAAGGAGAAAGAGGACAGTAGATAAATAGGGCTGTGAAGTTACAAGGAATTTTCTTATTTCACATGAGACATTGGCTTGAGGGTATCTAAATGTCGTTGGCAAGGAACCAGGAGAAGGAAGAGAGGCTGGGGTCTGAAGTACAAGTGGAGGAAGCAAATGTCAGGTCATTGTCTCTTCCACTGATATGATGGAAAATTTACAAGTTTAAGATAATTCATACATAGGAAATTAGGAATTTGAGGTGGCTCCTATCTAATGACCAGCCTCGTATCCAGCCAGCAGTATTCAAAGTGGCAGGACTTTTCCCACACTTGGTCCAGAAGGTCAATATTGCCACAAACTATTAAATCTCCTCATAAAAATGCCCACAGCACTTACAAGATTGATCCCAGTTGAATATAGCATCTGAGATCTCAGTGACTGCCTTATCACAGGAAATTCTGTAGACACATTCATTTTTAACTTGATATCAATATAAATATATTACTAATTTCACTTTTTTATATTGAGTGTCACATGTCCCAGAACAGATTTTAATCCTCTCAGAAGTAGATCTTCTTTTGGTCATCTTCTAATGGGATTATGTAAACAGTGGGTGGCCAATGGTGTCAAGTGATGGGTGACAGTGATAATGATAGTCCATTAATGACCCTAATATTTTGTAACCACAGTTCTGGGTTTTCCACAAAAAGTTTAGAACTTTGTAAGTTAATTTTACATGTGCAATAAATAAATTCCTGCTGGCCAGTAGCCATAATGCCTGTGATTTAATGAGATTTACATTCTAGACAAAACTGGGCAGAGTCAGAATTGGAAAAGGTATTCCAAAATGCTAGATCACCTAGGTGCAGCACATACTTCTGAATCACCCAGAGGTGCCCATCTGAATCATCATTGACCAAAAGTCAAATTCTGCCCAAGGAGAAACGACAGCCTCTAAGCCACTAGAATAGGTGGGAGTGGATGATGGGTGAAGCATAAAACTAAAATTTCTCCCTATTTAAAACTAATCATACTTCATAAAAAGTCACCGGACAATTAATTGAAACAGGTTCTCTCTCGCCATGAATTTTATTTTATTCTAACAGTTGGAGATGAAGCTGATTGTTTTGTTTTACTGGCAGTATGTCACTTCCAATTCTAGAGCAGGCAGGAAGCATAACCTTCATTCTTTCACTTACTCACTCATGCATCGTTGATTCAGCAAATATTTACTGAAAACCAATTTTACATCAGGAACTAGAAATTCAGCCAAATATGGACATTAACTTTGTCTTCAAGCATTCGCAATCCAGTCGAACACCTCATAATCCAGTTGTTAATGATTTTAACCAGACAGTGGCCATCTAATTAATAATTTCTACTTAAAAGATTCATTGCTCTGAGCTTGTATAATTAATAAAATTCTTCATCTTTATAAAAGGCAGCTAAACCAAAAGCAAATGTAGAATACTGGTTTTAAACAAGGGTGCTGCTCTTACAACGATTGTATAATTAATAAAAACATTTACATTCCTTTTAAAAATGAAATGCATAAACCAATGGAAATGGCACAAGAATTATTTTAAGTATGTAGCAAATACCTTATAAATAAGATGCCTAATGAACAGTAAAAATATTCAAACAAAGGAAGCATTGAATGAATGATTTTGGCAGACCCAGAGATAAAAAGCAACTGCAAGTGATCTCAATATTCTGGCCTATTCCTGTAAAAATTTTCAAAACTTTCTTAAATGTAAAGAAGGGTATCTCAACGAATTAATTCATCTAAACAAAACACATTTATCTGATGTCTTATTTTCTAAGTGAATTAACCAATTTGAGTATATTTTGTACTTTTGAAATCTAAATAACCATTCATATTTTCTGTGGTTACTAGTAACCATGGCCAATTAACTCTGAATAAACAATCAATTAAGCAGGTGATGATGTTCCTCATATCTGTGTTCTCGTTTATTTACCTAGAAGTGCAACTACCTCACAATCTTTTTATTGTCCTTATTCATTTATTTAAATGATATTACCAAACATGAAATATACACAAGGCAATATGTTAGTCCAATTTAAAGAGGAGTAAAAGATGATTTGTTTTTAACAAGCTTGTATAAATTTAGCAGAGGCAATAGGACATGCAACCACTTTGCCACAAAATCCAGATAGAATATATGACAAGTCCTGAGAGAGATTTAATGTATGGTATGAGTTGAGAAAAGGTAAGATTTCTATGGAGAGTGAAACAGGGAAAAAAGAAGGCTTTGAAGAAAATAGTATTCAGCTGGTCCGTGAGCTTGCAGTTATTGGCAGGGGTGGATGAAAGGACATCGCCAGTTGAGGAAAAAGATGAAGGGCCCCAGGTTGGCAAGAGTATAATATTTGATAGAAGATTTGGAAGACGAGGTTGGGCCAAAGAATTGATTATTAATATGTGGATACTAAGTAATAGAATTTTGAGTCTAACCAATAGAAAATGTATAATAATTGAGAAAAAAATTTTCCCAAACTTAATTGTAAAAAGCAATAGATATCTAGGAATTAAGGAAACAGAGCATCTTTAATTGATCACCCCTCCCTCAGCTTTGCATCCTGCAAAACAATAGAAGACCGTACAGGTTCTGTCACTAATCACCCAAGAGATGAGGCTTAAGGTGTGGTTGGGAGGGGCTATCTGAAGTCTCCTCTTTTTCTTGCCAGAAATACATTCATACTAAAATTATTCTAAATCATTGTAATAGCTGCATGACAGGACTCGTCTCAGTGATTCATTGTATGAGTCATGGCAATTCATGTTATGATCAGTGTGGTTTTCGTTTCAAATACTTTAATATTTCCATCAATAGAGGATATTCCACACAGTGGTACAGGCACACTTCATTTTATTGTGCTTTGCAGATATCGCACTTTTTACAAATGGAAGGTTTTTTGCAACCCTGCGTCAAACAGGTCTATCAGCACCATTTTTCCATCAGCATGTGCTCGCTTCGCATCTCTGTGTGACCTTTCGGAAATTCTTGCAACATTTCAAACTTTTTCATTATTAGTATACCTGTTACGGTGATCTGTGATCAGTGATCTTTGACGTTACTATTATGCTTGTTTTGAGCACCATGAATTGCACCCATATAAGATGATAAATTTAACTGATCAATGTGTGTATTCTGTTGCACCAATCAGCTGTTGCCCTGTCTCTCTCCATGTAAGTGTCCAAGGGAAAGAAAGAGTCACATGTCTCTCGCTGTAGATCAAAAGCCAGACATGATTGAGCTTAGTGAGAAAGGCATGTCAAAAGCCAAGAAATACTGAAAGCTAGGCCTCTTGCACCAAACAGTTGTCAACTCCTGAATCCAAAGGAAAGGTTCTTGAAGGAAATTAAAATGCTATTCCGGTGGTATGAATGATGGGAAAGCAAAACAGCCCTACTGTTGATATGGAGAAAGTTTGAATGGTCTGCACAGATCAAACCAGCCACAACATTCCCTTAAGCCAAAGCCTAATCCAGAGCAAGGTTCTAACTCTCTTCGATTCTATGAAGGCTCAGAGGGGTGAGGATGCTGCAGAAGGAAAGTTTAAAGCTAACAGGGGTAGGTTCATGAGGTTTAAGGAAAGAAGTTGTCTTTATAACATAAAAGTGCAAAGTGAAGCTGCAAATATTGTGCAGAAGCTTCAAGTTATCCAGAAAAATCTAGCTAAGTAAATGATGAAGGTGACTACACTAAAAAATAGATTTTCAAGGTATTAATAAAATGCTAACAAAGAGTATCTTGTGATACAGAAAAATCTTTCATGAAAGGAAAAGTCAATCAAATGCAGTAAACCTTATTGTTGTCTTATTTTAAGAAATTGCCACGGCCACCCCAACCTTGAGCGACCACCCCCCTGATCAGTCAGCAGCCATCAATATCAAGGCAAGACCTTCCGCCACCAAAAACCTTATAACTTGCTGAAGGATCACGTGATCATTAGCATTTTTTAGCAATAACATATTCTTTATTAAGATACATAATGCTATTGCACACTTAGCAGACTACAGTATGGTGTGAATTTATCTTTTATATGCATTGGGAAAATATAAAAATTGCGTGATTCTCTTTATTGCTGTATTTGTTTTATTGTGGTTGTGGTAGTCTTTTCCCAAATGTTAGGTCTGCCTTGTTAGTTTTATCATGTTGTTAAGCAGATCATTTGAAAATACTTTTATCATTTCTCATTATTCTCGGAGGGAGGGCTGGTTCCGTTTCCTAGTGCGCCATTAATAGAAGTGAAAGTCCCACCTAGAATTTTGATTTTCCTTCTTCCATTCACTAAGCTGCCTCTGATTCCTCCAGGGTTTCAGAAGGCATGGAGAGAAAGCAAAGGAAAAGTCGTACTTGACTAACACCAGTGTAACCTGCTTTTGGCTGCTTCTCTCTCTTAAGTGGTGCTTGTCACAGACCCTCCTACCAGCCCCACCTGTTGCACCCGCCTTGGTTCAGGCAACGCTCCTCAGCCCATCCCGTACGGCCTCCTTCTGCATCCAAAGGTTCATTTTAGCTTCTTTCTGCTGAGGTTTCCTGGCTCCTTACATGAAGCCTTCTTCAGCGGGGGTCTCTTTCAAAACAATTCCAGGACAAAATTCCCACTTCAGAATCGACATCTGATTGCTAAAAAGCCATAAATCTTTGACTCATTCTCAGGCAGATATACTTTCCCAAACATTTGTCATCAGCTCCTCTAGCATAGAATGTTCTAGCCAGCTTCTGACCTATAAATTTTTTTTTTATCATGAACAAATCAGACATGGCTATGTCCCTTTAATCCAGGAATTTCACACAAAGCTTTCCAACCAGTCTTCAAAATTCTTCTCTCGTTAGGCTTAAAGTGAAGGAAAGAGCCCTCAGACCATCCCCTGGGTGAGGGTGGGCCTCAGAGCACAGGAATTCTCCTCAGGTAAATCGTCAGTTTCTGGCAACTCCCAGCCTCTTAATGTTCAATCATTTTGTATCTGAATGGGGGTGAGGAGCTAAGAAGAGCAAAATTAATTTCTATCACTTCATTCACACTCCGGCAAAGAAGGGATCAATTCATGTTGGATGTAGGGTTAGGTGGCCCCTATCGCTTGGAGTCTCAGCCTAAATGGAGACATACAGAGTCCCAATTCAACGGTGCCTTCCAAGCTACAAAGCGTGAGGAGAAATAACATTTATGGATTGCCTACCCCATGCCATCTCCTAGTCTATGTATTTTAAACTACATGTTTTCTCACCTACTTCTCCCAATCTTGTGAAACTACACTAATGGCTGATTGAAAATGCATATTAAATTAACATGTATTTTTGTCTCCAAGTTGGATAAAAGAATAATTTTTTTAAATGTACAAAGAAAACATCTTAACATTAAGAAACATGGGAAATGAAGAAAATGGGTTTTATATATTTGACTTAGAAGCAGGGTGTATTTGAAACTTCTTCAAACTTTTCCATCCTGAAAGTGAATTTTCTGCCTGCAATCTAGTCTGCTGCCCACTTTAACTTCTCTTCTCATCTACACTCATATAAATTCACTGGTTTATTCCCCCTTGCTGTTAATATATCCTGCATTAACAAAACAAGTTCCTGGTTGATTTCCTAGCTCGAGTCTTATCCTCTTTCAACTGTCCTTGAACACTGCTACAAAACTAATCTTTGTAACACACTGTTTACATTATATCAATCTTTGACCCCAAAAATTTACCAAGACATTCTACTGTTAGCTATATCTCCTGGGAGAGGCAATTAAGGTCAAATCCACTAATTCTTGACTCACAAAAATGAATGATACCACAGCTAGATCTTCAAGAAACATATCATCAACAAAATTCATTCTATTCTTTATTTTTAACTCAAGTTTTGGCAAGAAGCCCCAATCTAATTCTACCCTACTGAATTTCCATTCTGTTTATCCTACACTATCTCTGGTCTATACAGTATTTCTCTTGGGCTCTACTCAAGTTCCTTCTCAGTTTTGCAAGAACAGGAATGGAGTATATGAATAGGAACCTACCCATAGCTTCCTTAAAAAGGTGAAGAGTTCTGAGACAGAGGTGCAAGAGAAAGATTTAGGGGAAAGGTTCCAGCCAAGTTCTCTTTATAATTCCTTTACTACCCTCCCCAAGAGCTACAGACCTAGAAGAAGCTCATGTCTCCATGATCGCTCCCTAAAGGTTGGAGTACTCATGAACATCTACCAGAACAAACTCACCATCTCCATTGTGCTTAGAAAAAACCATGTTTATCCCAGCATCATTTGTTTGTAATTCAGTAACAAATACAAGCGGAGTGCAGAAGAAATTAAATGCCTCATAAGTATTTAGAGAAAGGTTTGATTGATTGTTTCATTCATTCATACATTCATTCAATAAATACCTTGGGCTGGATTGTAGTTTTACCTCTCAATTTTAGCAGAATTGTCTTTCCAATAGGTACAAATTATAGGGCCTAGAAGAAAAAAGGGCACATTGGGTGAGTATCGGAGAACACCAAAGAAAAATCTCTTCAAATGATAAAGACTCAATTGGCCTGTTTCATAATTCAATATTTTTGAGTGTTTATCATGTGTCACGATGCATTTGGTATGGGAACTGAACAGTGAACAAGATATAGCCTCAGCTCTCATGACATTTACAACCAAGTGACCACTGAAAGCTCAGGTGACAAAGAAGGGAGTCACATGAAAGAATGTCACAGGTGAAATAAGAAAGCAGAAAGTAAAAGGAGACAGGCGTTGTGGAAGAATGTGACATCATGTGAGTTGAATTTTAAAGGAAAAATAGATTCGTGTTAGATGGGGGTAGCAGGAAAGGGCATTGGATAATGTCAAATAATGAATGTGTCGTAGATGTATCATAGACTAATGAATAAACTGGAAATTTACATCTTGACTTCAGTAAAAGTTTTATTAAAAACGAGAGTTGTTTTTAACTTAAGAGAAATTAAGAGAGACAAAACCTTCAAATATCTGGAGGCTTAAATGGCCCAAATTTTCCCCAATGGCCCAAAAAGATGATCTAAAACAAAGCAGAAACACAGAGGAAGGATACTGAGAAGGGATGGGGTGCATTAATAATAAAATTCTATTTAAATGATTGCAGTGGTAACTTAAGAACTTCAAAAATTCCAGTTAAATTCAATTTATACTATAAACACATAATAACCAAGTTTCCTTCCACCAGCCCAACATTATCTTGAATAAGAGAAAACAAAGACCCAGAGAAGTTGAGTAAACAGACTTACACAGCAATTGGTGGCAGGAGCAAGGGAGTGAGATACAATTCAGTGCTGTATCTATTACACCAGAATGAAAAGGTCAAAATCCTGCATGTGGGGAAGATTACGCGGAGCTACATTAAAGCCATTTGGTTTCCACAATCACTGCTATTCTTTAAACTTTCCCTTCACTGTGTGTAATGTGAAACCTGCTAAAAAGCATGTCAGTAGCAATAAATTTTTGACTGAGATGATTAAAAGCACAGAATATTATTAATCAAACAATATTTTTTTTAAAAAAATCTCTGTCCTAGCATTCGGAATTTTCCACTTCCCAAGTTCTCCCCACGTTTCAAATAAAAAGGGAAAAATACCGATTAGTTTAAAAACTTCTTCGCAGAGATACTGCATTGTAATGCAAAATGTGTAAAGTTGGGCTTCTTTCGTTTAAAGTTAATTTTTGTGTTCAACAAAAAGTTATTGAGTACTCAATAGGTGTACAGACTGTGCTGACTGCCAAGGATAAAACAGTGAAAACAAACATAAAATAGAAATATATCTCGCTCTTGTGGCAAAAACAGTCTAGTGAATAGGATGTCTCACAAATAGTTATGTTTTCAAAATTATTTATTTCAGGCATAAGTCTATGCTATCTTTCAATGTTTCAGTAGATTTCATTGAAATTAAATTAGAGACACAGGTTGTCTAATATCAAAGAGATTCATTCCATATCTTTGCCCCCAAGATACTGACTTTTTAATTTTTGGCTATCTGATGGCTGTAAAATAGTATAGACTTAGGTTTGTAATTTGCATATATCCAATGACTAAGGAATTGGAGCATTTTTCATATATTTATGAGACATTTGTATTTATTCTGTAAAATGTCTATTTATTTTGCTCATATGTCTATTGAATTGTTGATCTTTTCTTGTTGATTGATGCTTAGGAATTCTTTATACATCATGGATCATAATCCTCTGTTATCATTTATATTCTTGTGTGTGAGACATGAATGGCTCAAAGGCTTGATTTTGTCTGCGTCTCTTAATAAATCCACTCTCACATTTATGTTAGCCAAAACTGCTCTCACCTTTGTATGCTCAAGTCAGACTTTTTTCCCACCCAAAGGTCCTGCCCTGAATTTGCAAATTTCCACTAAGAGACATTCATCCTGTTGCAGAAGTTCTGATAATACTTTAAATCTACCATTACATTTATATATCCGCAGCACTTAGAGGAGTATCTGATATACTGTGGCTATTTAATAGTTTAGATGAACAAGTGAATGAATGGCACTAACTCTCCAGGATCTGCATCTCCAATGTTGAGGCTATTTTATCACTCATTCCTACAACAAACATAGGCTTGGTATTTACTTGTAATAAATACTTCAGAGACTATGAAGATAAATTTATAAATGGATTCAAAGCCTTGTGAAGTATATAACATATTTAAAACTGCTATTAGAGTGATAAGAATAACAGTAGGATGAAATTACATGTTTGCTTGTATATAACTTCTTCTTCAAAGTATCCAAAGGGATTTTCAGGAAGAGAGAGAGAGAGAGAGAGATAGAGGGAGAAAAAAAAAGAAAAGAATAAAATTTAAATACAAATTTAAAAATTAGAATCAAATGAATATGAATTAAATTAATATGTCAAAATCAGGAACCCAAATATGTAGGTCAAAATAGCATACACAGTTGCTATTTCACATTCGATTTTAATGTTACTAGCAAACAAAGCAGAAAGGGACATTGCATAAATTTAGGTCTTTTGCTTTCAAAATGGAGAAAACATAACAGTGTTTTAAGAGATCTTTTCCTAACACTTAATACTAAATAAATTTTCTAAATGGCATTTAATATTAGAAGGAATGAACAATGTCTTAGAAAATGTCCCCCATGCAGCCATTCAGAAAATATAGCAAACAGTTGTACGGAGTACTTTCTTAAATAACAGGAAAGTAGCAAGGATTTGGGAAGAATTTGGGAGTTTACCCACGCTGTCAACTTTTGTTTTGGGGACAGGGAGGTAAGAGGAATTCCAAAAAGAGGAATGAATTAAAATTGAAGAAGATAAAAAGTTAAATCAAATGCCAAAACCAATATTGCGGATTAAAGATAGAGCAGGGCATGAGCCCAGGTCTGAGAGTGGGCATCTTAGTCGATTCAGGCTGCGTAACAGACTGAGTAGCTTGTGAGCAACAGAAATTTACTGCTTATGGTTCTGAGGCTGGGAAGTCCAAAATCAAGGTATGGGCAGATTCAGTGTCTGGTAAGGGCCTATTTCACGGTTCATAGATGTCACCTTATTGCTGTGTCCTCACGTAATGGAAGGGGTGAAGGGTCTCTCTTGGGTTTCTTTTAAAAGGGCATTAATTCTATTCATGAGGGCTCTGTCCCCATGATCCAATCACCTCCCAAAGACGCTGACTCCAAATATTATCATATTGGGGATTAGGTTTCAACATATGAATTTGGGAGGAAGGAGGACAAACATTCAAACCATACTAGTGAGAAAACAAAACAAATATGAGTATCAATGAGGACCAGAATCAAGGTTGTATGGAAATCTGAGGTTAAGGAGATGATACAAATTATTATATCATTTTACCAGAGCAGCGACTTTTAGCTTCAGGGTATCTCTTGCAGTCCCTAATACAATGACCTACTTTGGTCTCAAAGATGCAGGCCTTAGTGCATGGGACCTACTAATTCCGTGCATTCCACATTCCTCAGTAAGTCAAATAGCATTTGAGAGAAGAGAACAGGTGTTTCTATTTATTGACTTCCTATTATGCATAAGACATTTTTCGTGATTCAGGACATTTAATACTCAGAACATTTCTTTACAAGAATCCTCATCTTTCCCAAACAGGAATTATAAATGAATAGTTATTATTTCTTAAGATTACTATGAAGAATTCAAATAAATAAGATGAGGCTAAAAAAGGACAAGCTACTTGTCCAAGGTAAACAGCTTGTCACCTGGTGGAGACAAGGTTTAAAACCAGGTCTTACCATGTTAAACAATCACAACCTATGGCTGGATTTTTGCACTAATCCTGTCTTAACGGTTATCTATACCTGACCTTGTGCCCCAGCTTTTATAACCAAAGCTCATCTTTGGGCAAGTGTTTTCCTTCTAATAATAAAAATATCATCCCAGGACTTCCCCTTTCTAGACCTAAGGTTCTACTTTCTTCTTGCTACCTTCCTCAGAGTATCATAACCCTAAAAGAAAGCCCACTGAGTGAATTAGGACCTTACTTTTTGATTTTTCATCATTAAGAAATTGCAAGGCAGCCAGGGGGTTCAAACACAGCGTTTCTTTGAGTTCTCCCTCATTATGCAATCCCCATCCATAAGGACCTGGGTTAGGCTGTTTTGAAAATATATTGCTATTTTCCTTTTGAAAAGCTGTGTTTCGATGCTATACATTTTGGGCACCACATTTTGTCTAAAAATTGATTTTTTTAGTCAGAGTTTCTAGGAGAAGCACAATGTCTCCCTACCCCAGTTAACATACACCATAATAAAACTTATTCTAAATCTCATACACAATGAAAACTACTATTTTTTAAATTAATTTTGTTACTACCATTTAAGAAGTACTAAGGGAGATATACTTTCTTAGATAATGAAAATTCGAAGAAGTTAGAACCCAGATGAGTGAGCATCTGATACATATTATTTAGTGATATAATGAGAAACTAAATGTTTTATAGTCAACAATAATCTATTTTAATGTAAAATTAAGCCACAATAGGGAAAATGTCGATACTCAGCTTTATTACTTAATATTAAAATGTTATATCCCTTAACAGCTGGCATTTTGGATTATGTGAGGTATTTTCCTTTATCCTCCTTACCAGCCTTCTCCTCTCTGTGTCATCATTTCTGAAACAAAATTACATTTTTTCATATAGTTTTATCTTGACATAAAAGTCCCATTAGAATAACCAGACTTGGGGGTGGGAATTCCAGCTGTTTTATGGCATTGCATTCTCTAGAAAGGACAAACTAAGACACAGGAAAATTTGGTGCCTGTCAGTGGAGTCAGATAAATCTTAATGACCGTATTTCAAATATTTTTCTAATTGTGCCCTATTTAGATCAGTTCTGTCCTTAGACATTATTTATAAGTAGTTTTGGAACTTAGAGGAAGTTTCTCAAAAAATTTCAACAGCTCTGAATTTTCACATAAAGCTGTTAAATTCTTGGGGATGGTCGTAATTGATCTGAAAAACAGCTTTCTTTAAGGAGAACTCAAAACTTTGATTCCCTCTGTTGCTTATATACATAAATTTTTAAAAAATATAATACTAATTTACCATAGAGACAAGAGTATACACTTTAAATACTAAGTACAGCTTAAGGTTATCAGGTGATCTCTCTCTATAAACCTTCAAGAAGCCTCTGAAAGATCTAAACCATCTATGGTTACTAAAACTCTGATATTTTAACCTAACGTCACAAACAATGGCAACTTTAATCAAGAATTATCCTGTCTCATATTTTTCATAAACTTAGTATTAAATGGTGTTTCTGGCTAATGTGAAATATATAGTGCCCACTCCTCCCCAGCTCACTTTCTTTCTCTTTTTTTTTTATCTAGGAAGGATGTGGCTTCTGTTTATCTAAGAGGCAACTAATATTCCCAGAAATGAAGTATCTGTATCTCGTTATCTTGACACACAACAATAATTTCAGTTATCATTTCAAGTTTAATAAAGACCTCTGGACATCCTTATGGCTTAGTTTGTATTTAGTTGCCTGAAATGAAGGATATATGAAGATTTGTAGAGGTGTATTTAGATGCTCATTTAACCAGTTTATTTATAAAGTCCTAGGAAATGTTCGCTGGTGAGAGAATGTAAAACTGCCTAAAAACTAATTAACACACACACACATATGCACACGTTTCCCTTATCATACTGGAATAATGCCTGAATAAATGAATATGTAAATTAGGAGCCATATTGATTTGCATTTATAATTTACCTTAATGGTAATGCTTTACTTTTTAATTCCCAAGTGAATGAGAGGTGATCATGTATAGATTTCCATGATTTACAGACCTGTATCATACCAACTTATATACATATGGCATTTCATATTACAGTCTCTCATGATCACTATAAACCCCATGAGAGAATTCTTATAATCTCATGTATTATCTGTGTTTTACAATTGAGGAAGCTAAGACTCAGACAAATTAATAGATTTGTGCAAAGCCACAAAGCTAGAGTGTCAGGAGTGAGACACTTTCCTGGTCTTCCACTCAGAATCTGGTGCAATCTGATGTTTGCCAGGATCAGACAGGTTCTTGGATATCATCCTAGAAACTACATGTGGCACAAAACCTGAGCAGTTGCCAAACATAGTTTTTCAATTACCAGGGTAAATAAAGAGGATGCATAGAATAGTACAAAAAATGACCTTTGAGGTCTATCAGCAGTTGATGCACCCTGTCTCCTAAACTTACTAACTTAGACAAATTATTTAACCTTTCTGTAACCCAGAAATTTTATGGGATTATTGCAAATAATGAAAGTCAATTACCTGACTCATCACAGACACGCACTAAATGGCAGTTTTAGAAAGAATGTAATGCCCCAGCAAAGGTAAAAAGAAAGTCTAGTTTATCACCAAACTCACCTGTGGAGCTTTGAAAAACTAGTTACTATAAGCTACATCTATAAGAAAGAAACCAGGCCAAGCACTTGATAACAATTCATTATAGCAACACTAAAAGATAGAAATTATTTTTCCCAAGTTAGAGGAAAAAAAGATTTGACACTTGAAGAATTTATAAATGATAAAGAGCCAGAATTAGAACATAAATCCGCCTAAATCTTTTCACTCCACACGTTATGTTTCTACATATTCATGTTTGCTTTAACTATGACATAAGTTGTCACTGAAGTTGCCTTCAAAGTTAATGTGATTATGGAAATGACGTACTTTGGAACCATAAAATTGTTGATTCTGATTAATGCCACATGAGGTGAATAGAGTGGAAATACACAGCATTGTGTAAAGCGTTAGATTTTCTTTGCAGAACCGTGATTGTTTACTTATTTCTCAAGACTGGACTTCTGAATACAGATCATTTGACTACAGTGAATCATCTCTTCTAATGGTATTTAGTATAGATGTCATCTTCAAGTAGAAGATTCCACAATTTAACCTCTTTCAAGAAGATCGCTTTTTATATGCAGAGAAAGCCTGCTCACGCGATTACAAAAATGTGTAGTTGTAAACTTAAATATCATTCATATTGCAGAATATCCTTTATTTTGTAGAAAGTTTAAATGTTATGATGAAACATTTGTGATGTTAAGCTTCAATATGATAGTTTCCTGTCTACATGAATAGAACTCATAGCCATTTATCATTCATTCAGTTATCCATTCACTTATATCTGGGTTCTCAATTCTGTTCCATTGGTCTATGTCTCTGTTTTGTGTCAGTACCATGCTGTTTTAGTTACTATAGCCTTATAGTATAGCTTGAAGTCCGGTAAATTGATGCCTCCCAAAACAATGGTGATTTAGCACTTTTTGTATTATCCTGGATAGAACTGGAGCCTGTTCTACTAAGTGAAGTATCCCAAGAATGGAAAAACAAGCACCACATGTACTCACCATCACATTGGTATTAACTGATCAACACTTAAGTGCACATATAGTAGTAACATTCATAGGTGTCTGGCAGATGGGGGGAGGAGGGAATGGGTACATACACACCTAAAGGATGCAGTGAGAACTGTCTGGGGGATGAACATGCTTCAAGCTCTGACTCCTATGGGACAAAGGCAATATACACAACCTAAACATTTGTATCCCTGTAATATGTCCAAATAAAAACAAACTAACAAACAAAAAACAATTATCTATTCATTCATTAGATGGAGTATACACCTACCTAACGGGTACGATGAACACTATTTGGGTGACGGGCACACCCATAGCTATGATTCAAGCATTACAAAAGCAATCCATGTAATCAAAAACATTTGTACCCCCTTAATATGTTGAAATGTTAAAAAATGTTTTAAAAAAGAATACAGTGATGAATAAAACTGTCAGAGTCCTCCTTACGAAGCTTATAATCTAGTTAGAGAGATGGATCTTACTCAAGCAATCACATAAATAAGTGTAAACATTCAAGTGTCTTACGTACCATGAAGAAAAAGTATAGAATGCTATTAGGAGTTATAACTGGAATACTTTTATGATGAAGTGACACTCTTATGATAAATGAGGTCTGAAGGATGAACAAACTTCATTAGGTAAAGAAGGGTAGGAACAATATGCAGACAAGGTAAGAGTCAGCAAATTTCCCATTCTAAGAACTAAACAACTAATTAGAAGAATAACAGGGAGAGAAAGCTGAGGTGGCAGGTAGACAAGAACACTCTATGCAAAGCCTGTTAAGTGTGAAGGTTGTGTGAAGATTATTTTTCTTTATCTTAAGAGCATCTGCAAACAGTGAAGTGTTATAAGTCAGAGAATAACTTGTCAAATTTTTATTTGCAAAAGATCACTTTGGCTGCTTTAGGTAATAGGATGGAGACAGAGAGAAGGTGTGAGAGGAGATTATAAGGCAGTGGTGGTGGGTATAGAAAAAAATTACACAAATGCAAAAGATATTTAAAAAGTAAAATTACAAAAGAAGGACTGTGCTATAATTTGAAAAAGGGAAGGAAAGGGGAAGCAAAGACAGGCAGAGTTGGTGAGGTGAGCAGCGACAGGACAAATGGGACTTGGACCATGAGTTCCATTTTGGACATGCCAAGGTTGAGGTGTCACTGAAACATTCAGGTGAAAAATGTAGGCCTTTAGATATTCAAGCTTGGAGCTCAGAGGAGAAGTCTGCCTAGAAATCTGAATATTTGAGCCATCTGCATATAATTGAGTTTAGGGAGGCAGCAAAGAATGTGAAGAATGAGAGCCTAAGGTCAAGTTTGGAGGAAGTACAAATTAGGACAGGGAGACTGAACATAAAAAGATGAATGATAAAGAATGCTCAGGGATGGAGGGGACAAGCCATGTGAGTGTTGTGTCAAAAAGTCAAGGAAAAAAGTACTTTAAAAGAGAAAAAAATCAATAGTCATTCATGCTGCTGAGGGATTAAGTATCATGAGGTCTGAAAAATGACCAAACTTGTTATAGTATCTTACTCCATTTTCTTCCAATAAATATGCCTCTTGTGTTTTCTTACTTTAAATACATCTATACATATATTTAATTGCCAAAGTATTTTATGACTAACCAGACATGTGAAACCCTTGTAAATAAGGGAATTTTTTGATCCTGGGAGGCACCCACTAGATAAAAATCCATACTTCCTGGTTATATTTCTCAAATTAGACAATGAATTGCTGTCACCAGGTACTAATACCATGTGCACATAATCTTACAATCACTGTATTGGAAAATGTCATGTGAGATCAAAAGCATTTGGAAATCATGGAAATAGATTTCAGAATTTCTCAAAGCCAAGTACATTTGTTGTCTAAAAGTTAAGTAAAAGGTGTATAACCTCAGTTAGATCGTAAAAACCAAACCCATCTATTTGTACTATGCAAAACACATATCTATTTGTGATAAGTAAAACACGTATAAAACAAAATAACTAAAGAAGACTAAAAGTAAGAGAACAGGAAACATGACAGGCAAATCAAAGGACAGGAAAGCACTGGGGAAAATATAAATTTCAATCAAAATTGAGTAAGATAAAAAGCTTTAAATTAAAAAAATAAAAATTTATTATAATAGAAACCAGGTAAAAATAAAGATCCATTCACTGTGAATCTTTATGCATAAAAAAATAGTATTGAAATTATAAAGCAAAATTAAAACAAATGTAATACAAGGATGAATATACAGAAAACAATGTTAAGAAACTATTGTCTTTCTTTTAAAAATTACAGGCAAGTGTTCAAAAGAAACTGTAATTTATCTTACTATGTTAGTTTGCTAGGGCTGCTGTAAAAATGCACCACAACCTGGGTAACTTAAGAGAAATTTATTCTCCAAATTCCGGAGGCTAAAAGTCCAAAATGAAGATGTGAGCAATTTTATTCCTTCCTTCAGCTTTAAGAGAGAATTTATCCTATATCTGTCTCCTAGATTCTCATGCTTTGCCAGATATCCTTGGTATTTCTTGGCTTGCAGCCACGTAACTCTAAATGGCATTCTTTCTGTGTCTGTCTCTGTATCCAAATCTCACATTTTATAAATGTCAGTAGTTGTTCTGGATTGGAGTCCACCATAGTGACCTTTTATTAACTTTATTATCTTTAAAAACCCTATTTCCAAATAAGATCATTAGACACAGGCATTAGGGGTTAGAATTTCAACATCTTTTGGCAAGGGAACACAATTCAACCCATAACACTTACCCAACCTATAATAAGTAGGCTAAAAATACAGACATAGGCACTATCTAATGTAACTAGATATTAATACAAAATATGACTTTTTCAAATGCTAATGGAGTGTTTGTAAAAATTGACAAAAAACCAAGAGAAATGAAAACATATATCCATAACTATATTTACATAAAAAATGTTTTATGGCTGAATTAAAAATAATCCCCAAACTGAAAATATCCAGGTGTGTATCATAGGAGAATAAATACAAAAAAACTGATGTATTCCTATAATGGAATAATTCTCAGTAATAAGAAGGAAGGAATTACTGATATAAGTAACAACATGAATGAATCTCCAAAACACATTCAGAGTAAAAAAGTCATACACGAAAGAGCACGTATTCTTAGATTCCATTTAGAGAACAGGCAAACTAAACTATGGTGGAAAAGTATCAGAATAGTGGATGCCCCTGAGGGTGGGAGGTGGAGATTGCCTGGCAAGGAGCATGAAGGAATTTTCTAAGGGGATGGTGCTATGGTTTGAATGTGTGTGTCCCTCCAAAATTCATCTGTTAAAATCTAGTTACCAAGGTGATTGTATTATGGTAATACCTTTAGGAGGTAATCAAGTCACGAGGTCAAGCCCTCATGCATGAAAGGAGTGACTTTATTATAAAAGGCATGAGGAAACTCCACGTTAGGACACAGCAACAAGGTGCCACGTTGGAAGGTAGAGAGCATCCCTCACCAGACACTGAATCTGCTGGCACCTTGATCTTGGACTTCCCAGCTTTCAGAATTGCAAGGAAAAAATTTCTGTTGTTTATAAATTACCCAGCCTAAGGTATTTTGTTTGTGGCAGCAGGAACAGACAAAAACAGATGGTAACATCTGTTTCTTAATATGGTCTGTATTATAGCAATGAATGAATTTCTTTGACTAATGAACACTTTGAAATTGTTGTACTTCATTATATATAAACTTTATCTTAAAAAAAGTTCTGAATAAGTACCAAACACCTGAACACTCATTAACTATATGCATGCTGAAGTATTTATAGGAAAGTGCATTGATCCTTACAATTTACTTTGAAATGTGTGAAAAAATAAGATGACCTAATGTATAGATAGATGTATAGATAGATTTATAGATTGATAGATATATGAAAAAGCTTGTACAATAAAATATTAATGATAGAATCTAGATGCTAGATTCTAGATTACAGTGTTCTCTGTAATATTCTCTCTATTTTGTTGCATGTTTGAAATTTTTTATAATAAAATGTTGGAAAAGTAAACCAAAATCAATAAATTATGAAGTTTAATAAATTATCAAACTACTTATTATGCATTCTCTAATATCAATGTAATCAAATTTAAAATTAGTAGTACAAACAGAACATAAAAATTCTGACCCACTAAAAAATATACAAATAAGAAAGAAAACTCACAATCAAAATTGTGTAAATCAGAATATAACAATAATGAAAATATTACATATAGAAACCTTTGGAAACCAATTAAGAAAAAGAAAGAACAAATTTAAATACATGAATGTGAACATTCAATCCAACAAGTTAGAAAAGGACTAATAACAAAATAATGAGGAAAGCAGAAGGAAGAAATCAATATGCTAAAAGCAAGAAATAATAACCAGATCACAGGGACGTGATGATTAATTTTACATGTCAACTTGACTGGATGTGTAGATAGCTGGTAAAACGTTATGTCTGTGTGTGCCTGTGAGGGGGTTTCTGGAAGAGATTAGCCGGTGAGTCAATAGTCTGGGTAAAGAAGATCTGCGTTCACCAATGAGTGTGGATATCATTCAATCTGTTGAGGCTTCCAATTGAAAAGGTGGAGGAAAGGTGAATTCTCTCTCTCTTCTTAAGCTAAGACATCCATTTTCTTCTGTTCTTTGGACATTGGAGTCCCTGGTTTTTGGGCCAAAGGACTTCAGAATTTACACCAATTCCCTCCTCTCCACTCTATCCCTTCTTTAGTCTTAGGACTGAATTACAGCACAGGCTTTCCTGGGGCTCCAGCTTGCATATGTCATATGGTGGGATATTTCCACCTTCATAATCACATGAGCCAATTCCCATAAAAAATCTCCTCTTATATACATCCTATTGGTTCTGTTTCTCTGGAGGATCCTAACTAATGCAGGGATGGGGGGCAGATAATAGATAAATCCATGATCTACTTTCATAAATAAACAAAAACTAATTAACTGACCAACCACTAGCTTGCATAGCTAATCAAAGTAGAAAAGGTAGAAATCCACAAAACAATGAAAAATGTAAATGAGAAGAGAAAATAATCACACTCACACACTAGAAATTTCATTAATAAAAATTAAATACTTTATTTGATTCAAAAACATTTAAATATCTGAATTTTAAAAATCTTTTGTTTCATGGAAATATAAATACAAAATCTGAAATCAAAAGAAATAGAAAATTCAAACAGACTTATTTTAATAGAAAAAAATTGAGCAAGTGGTCAAAGACCTACTTCCTAAAATGATAAATGTCTATATGATTTCACAAATAAATTATATTAGTAACTCAAATAAATAATTTTAATGATATTTTAACTTATCCCAGGTCCTACAGAGAGAAAAAAAAAAAATCTTACTACTTCTTCTTCTTTTTTTTTTTGGCAAACTCAGCGTGTCCTGGACCTAAACTTCTGGTTTTGTCAGGCAACACTGGAGCCCTCTACGTTGACTAAGAAACTCTCCATTCACCAAACCAGTCGCTTCACTGCAAAAAAAAAAAAAAAGGAAATGCCAGACCCTTGCTTTCTCTGCCTCCTTTGTAGCTAGGGATGGGCACAAATCTTAGGCCCCTCCAATCAAATGTACCCACCAGGACAAAGGAATCAGCTATAGATTCTGAAACCACAGCTCATGCCAGATAAAATATGACAATAGGCTGCAGAGTTGGTTGCATCCATTTCGGGTTCCCAGAGACAGCAGTGGCAGCAGGTCTGGTGGCACTACTGTGAGTCCATGTTTGTTGCTTTGACAGTGGAAGCCACAAGGTCCAGTGATCAGCAGTGGCAGGAGCATCGTCTTCTTCTCTGTGCTGGAGAGGGTCTTTGCGGCATTGCTCTTGGGTGTGCAGCCTTCTGGTTTAGTCCTCAGTATTCCCGGAGATTCTGTGAGCCTCCTAAATGCTTTCATGAACCCATTTTCTGCTATCAGTCAGAATATGTTTTTATTTCTTCCAGTTGAGAATCCAGACTGATACACAATAAAACATAGATAACAAAAGCTGACAAAGATATCTTTTAAAAGTATAGACCCATTTTACCTATAATTATCAATGTTCTTGTAAAAATGAATTCATAGAATACAGCAACTTATTAAAAGAACAATTCACCATGATTCAGAGGGGTTTTCCCAAAGAAGGATTTTCAATATTATGAAATCTGCTATAATTAATATAATTAAAAGGTCAAAGGAAATAAGACATTTAATCACTACTATACATGCCAGAAAAACATATTATAAAGCCACACATATATTAATGATTCAAAATAAAACCTTTATAAAACTGGAAGGATGGATTATTTCTAACATAATAAAGCATTTTTCTTCAAAATCAAATTGCATCATGCCTAACTGCAAAACTAGATTCATAGTCTCACTAATGTCAGGAAGATGATAAGCATGCCCACTACTTTCATATTATATTAATTACCATAATTTTTGAAGAACTGAACAAAGTAATTAGAATAAAGAAGAAATAAGAGTCATAAAAATTGAAGAACAAGAGAGAAAATGTCATTTATTTCCATCGATACAGTTGTATATCTGCAAACTCAAGGGCATTGACTGATATTCAATTGTAAATTTAAAAAATAATTAAACCATCTAGATACAAATTAATATGTAAAACATCATCAGCTTTCCTATAATGACTTTTCTTACAACAGTTAGGAAAATGTAATAAAAGAAATATTTTATATAGAATAGCAACAATAACAAAAATATCTAGTAAAAAACTTAAATGTGTAAGAATTATGTGTTGAAAAGTATTAATATATCCAAAGAGAGACATTTTAAAAAGTTGAATACATAGCAATGCATACATTCTTTTTTCAAAAAAGTTTCAGTGTAATAATTGTGTTTATTTTTTTCTTAATTCTTTTATGAATGTAATGAAATTCCAATAAAAATACAACTGTGTTTTTGAGGAAGCAAGAAACTCACTCCAAAATTAATGTAGAAAAATAAAGGTAAGAGTACAAGTAAATAAGGAATGAAGGAATAGTTCTATCAGATATTTAAGTCTGCTATAAAAGTATAGTAATTAAAGCAGGATGACACTAACATATATAAAGATCAATAGAATAGAGGAGTTCGGAAAGAGACCCCAAAAGACAGGGACTTTAAATATAAGGCAGCATTTTGCAATAGTGAAAAAAGTAAACTCTTCAATAAATAATATTGGGAAACTATTTGGCTATTTGGAGAAGAAAAAAAAGCAAGGTGTATTCCTATCTAATTCTTTAGACTATGATAAATTCCAAATGTACAATGTAAATAAAATGAAAAAATTAAAGTTACAGATGACAACATGAGAGGATTTTAGCAAGGGGGCCTTTCTACATATTCAAAACAGAATCCGTATGAGAATTTGACAAATATGAATGCATTAAAAATTCTTAAACAGGGGGGAGGGAGGGAGGGGGCAAAAAAAATTCTTAAACAATAACAATTACGTAAATATAAATACATGTGTATATATAAACATATGAATAACTACAAATATAAATATGTGTATCTATTTTATATGTGTGCATATGTGTGTGTGTGTGTGTGTGTGTCTGCATGTGCGCGCAGAGAGGAGAAAGAGCAATCATAACATCAGAAAAAAACCAAAACACATTGGGAAGGAGTCTGGCAAGAGCTTACTCTGAGACAGCCTTTAGCCCCTCATGTGGCCAAATCCTGGGCAAGATAGAAAGGCGGATGATGAAGCTCATTCCCTCTCAATCTCTTCCACAGGGGAGCACTTCCCACTGGGGAGCAGGAATCATCACTCTGTCCATGAGCAGGAGGTGCTGTCAGAGCTCAAGAGGAGCTGAGACCCACTCAAAAGTCTCAACCTCCAGTCCTGAGTATATGACCACCATATCCCTGCTGAGTGCATACAGAAGGTGTCTCAGCCCAGGAACCCCTGGAAACAGCTGCTGAGACAGGGACTTTCACAGCGGAAGTTTATAAAAGAAGGCATGCTCGGGAAACAACATCCTTAGTGGCAAAGGAAGTTGTATTGAGTAGAAAGTCACTGAACTGCAGGAAATTCATAGCAACGGCGTTAGCAGCCAACTCGGCAGTTTAGGAAATGAATTCTTTAGTCTTAAAGGAGGGTCAAGGCAGTTCTCTACAGTATCTACCACAGACAGCAAGCGTGCCAAGCCTTGGCTCAGGGCAGAGATGAACAAGTACAGAAAAATTATTTTCCAAATAGATGCACGCATGTTTGTGTGTGTGTGTGTGTGTGTGTGTGTGTGTCTTGCCATTCATTTAGTGTCTGGTTTCAGACTTGTATTTTGTTTGCTGTTGTATTCCCATATCGCTTCTCGGCTTTTTGGCTAAGGTCAAGTGTTGTATTCCCGTAGACACATACATAGAGACATACACAGAACAATCCCTTAGACTTAGCAGATGATCAATTAATAGATGTTGAATGAATAAATGTATAAATAAATATAACATAATTAAATTTTAATTTCCTGAAAATATATTCTTTCAACTAATTGGCCAATACCTATCAATATTTTTAATGTGTATATCCTTCGGCTTTATAATTGTGTATATAGTATCTTTTCCTACCATTGTGTTGACATAGATGAGCAAAATGTATATGACAGAATTTTATTTACAGCATTATTTCTAATATTAAAAGACTATAAACAAAATAAGCTCTATAAATATGGAACTGACTAAAAGCTAATCACACCTGATACAATGGAGTAGCATGAAGCTGTTGCAAAGAAGGTGGTGGAATGTGTTGTAAGGAATTATCTCCAACATATATTTTGTAGTGATAAAGGTATGGTGAAAAATAAAAAGCACATATAGATAAAAATAAGGTAAGAATATGGTAAAAAACTAAATGAGAATCCCCTTCTAAATTTCCTGTGGTTTATCAAGGATATTCGTCATGTTTTAACCTAATCTACTAAAAGGTTTTCTAACTTTTTCCCCTCCCAAATACTACCAAAGTTACGTCATATTTACTTACTGCAATTGTAGTAATCATAGCTGATTTTAGGCACTCTTTAAATTTAACACTTTTAATTTCAACTTTATGAATGAATAAGTGTCTGAGTATTTCACATCGTATGTAATCTATGTAGTGTTCTTAATTTACATACGCTTTCAAAGGACCTTTTTAAATTTTAATTTGGTTATTTACTTCTACTACAACATCACAGAAATTTTGAAAGCTAAAATAAACCCTGGAAAGCCTTTTAGATATGAGGAAACACGGGCACATAGAGATTAAACGCACTATCCGAGTTTCAGTTCTGGTTAGTTCCTGAAGCACGCCAGAATGCCACATAGCCGACGGCAGTCAGGTCTTCAAAACAGGTTTCTGGTACAAAACAATCTCTCAGTTACATTTCATCTGGCATGAGTTTCTTGATCAGGTGGGTCAGCTAAAACTAAGTTGTGATGTGGTGAGAAGACAAATACTGATCACTCAGTATGAATTTATTTTCGGAGACAGTGTGACCAAAATAATCATCCGTCAGGTAGAAGTTTATTCCTTGGCTAACTAGGGTGATTTTTCAGTGTGGATCTGAATAATACAAACCTCCTAAGGAAAATTAGGAAAACTTTTCTAGCAAGACTCTATTAAATAAATCCTTATTTAAATGTTCCTTGACTGTTTTTCTTAAAAAGCATATATTTCTATGTAAAGAGGGTGCTTGAAATTTATGTATCCAGAAGTCTTTCTCTAAAAATCTGTCAGGACCCAGGGTTTTTTTATAGCAACAACAAACATTTGCCCTTTGTTCTTAGCGCCATGACAAAGAGCACAGACTCGGTCGTCATACTTCCCTGGTTCAAATTTCAGTCCTGCCAATTAATATTTGTGTGGCCTTTGTTAAATCTCCTGATTTCTCTGTGTCTCAGTGTCCTTATCTGTAAAATGTGTATGATAATAATACTACTTATCCCAGTTGTTTTAGAAATTAAACCAGTAAACATGTGGAAGCTTGTAATAGAACCAGACAGATGTAAGAGTTCACTGGGATTATGCAGAGATGCAGCCGCTATGTTCTTAAAAGTTCCGCAATAATAGGAGAGGTCTCTAGTGGTCCACGTTCTTTCTTCCTTCCTTCCTCAACAAAGACTTATTGAGCACCTGCTTGGTTCAGTGTACCTGTCATCCTTGTGACGAATGTATTGCTGTGGGAGAAGATAACCAAGATTTTAATCTTCCTCAGTTTCAAACTATTTGTATTTTTTACCTCTAATGAGTGCCCTTAGTACAGTATGGACTGGATGAATTTTTCGAGCACCTGTGATAAAATTGCTTAGAGCCATCTGGGGTCCCTTGTCACCCACAGCTGTCAATTTGTCAAATGGCAAGCTCAGAATGGAAAGGCAGTTCCTGAATAAGGAACGAAAACCCCATGACTATTACATTCCTCACCTCACCATCTTTGACAGTTTTGATTCCACTTCCCAAACTAAATTCTGGAACACAGAAACTGAAACATCATTTTAAAAGAAATGGCAAAAATTTATATACACTGGTTTATTTCTTTAATGTAGCTCTATACCAAGATTGATTTACTGTGAAGATAACAAAATTTAAGCTTCAGTGCTCTTTACTAGTGACAGCTCCTTCCAAGGTACTGGGAGAAGCCCCAGCCTTGTGGAACTTGGTTGTTGTCTACTTAAAAAATATTTAAGCTTAGTCCCTGCAGGAGAAAACTTGGCATGCTCTGAAACCTCACCACTCATTGTAAAAGAAATTTGGTATTTTCTCATACTTTACAGCAATTCAATTCCTTCTCCTCCTTTTGGCTATGATCAAGTGTAAAATAATTTACATGGCCTTGTCAGTAATGAGCTGTGACCCTGAAAGAAACCTTTTCAAACTGTCAATAAAAAAGTACAATCAACCATGCTAGAGGACAGTCTGAATTATCTTTTTATTTTTTTCTATAGAAAATGAGATTTCAAAATCCTTATAAGAGAAAGAAGTGATCAAGAAGTATATGACATGCAACCGAAAAACTACAGGGGAAAAATATGTCATGTGATTAATTAATGAAATATGTGATTTTTCTCAGTCTTTTGATTATATGGCATTTATTGGGTTTTTCATTTTGTATCTTTGTGTGATTCCTTTTCACATTGTAAATAAAAATTCTTTGTGATATTTTGTATTATTTTTCTTAAAAAGAGCATTATATAAGCTTTAGGCACCAAAAATGTTGTTGTTAGACCTTGTACGGCAACTAAACGTTATACATACTTGAGTATCTGATATAGAGAGAGGAGATTTCCTAGAGGAAAGCCTCATAGGAGCCCCAAATCAATTTTTAAAAGGACATTAGAACACACGTGCAGAATGTGTCGCCTAGCACTTGCGTACAGAAAGAGTAAGATAGGTTTCATCTGTAATGAATATTAATAACACCTAAGTATATGTAAATATCAAAACACGTCAGATTTACAGAGTATTGACCATGTTCTAGGTATTTCACGTGCATTATTATGTTTTTATTCCCACTAACGATCAGAAAACTAAGTGACAGAGAACTTAAGTAATTTTTCAAAGACCAGATAACAAGCAATTAGTTGAACCTAAACACAGAGCCCATATTCTTAACAAGCAGAGTCCCTATTTTGCATAGTTGGAAAAAATATACATAATAAATAATTAAATGTCAATTTTGTAATTCACTAACTGTGTCGTCTAGGTCCTCTCTGAGGCCCAGTGTGCCCTCCTCAGCTTCATACAAGGTCTCAGTTCTTACACTAATGGGAATCACTGAAATTACCCCAAAACGTGGAATCCCAGAGAGCTCAAGCACAATGTCTGTAGCGACAGATTTGACCGAGACACCTGTGGCTCCCCATGGAAGGGACGAGTCAACAGCTCACATCCAGAACCTCATATACACCAGTTACAGGAACTTATGAGATGACAAAAAGGCCCTATGTTCTTAAAGTTATGATTTATAGAATATTCTGTACAAAAGCAGTCTTTTTTAAAAAGAGACTCGCTACTATTCTCAGAAGAAATCCGCAATGGGTGGCCTCCTCTTTGGAGTGGGGTCAGCGGCTTCCTGGTGCCCAGGGTGAGCTGGGGGGTGAGCTGGGGGAGTCTCCCGCACTCCGAGCAGGGGCTTCTGCTTGGGGTTGAAGGCGGGAGGGGACGATGGCGTGACCAAGAGACTCTTGTCTGTCTGCTCGAATTCTGCAGCCGTGTTTCTGTTCAACCCAAAGGTGACTTTCTTGGAGCTGGTTGGTGACTCTAAATTATTTTAAATTACTGGAATACAATATATAATTGATACTGGATATTGTCCTGCATTAATTATTGGCTTAGAGAAGAGTAACAACTGCATGGAAATAATGATTAAGGGTTTTTTTTTTTAATCAAACAGTACAAAAGAAGGAATGCTGTTTTATGACATAAGTTGGTATCTTAGCTTTCTTTATCGTCTTACTGTAGAACTTTTTACTACAAAGCTCAAAATCTTTGTACCAAAACTGCCACATACAGTGCATTTCAATGGTTCATTTACTTAAAACACAGTTCAGCAGAAAACAAAGGTATGCTATCATCTGCAGGCACGGCCCCTCCCTGACCAACCTGTAATTCACAGTCACTGAACATTGTTCAACACCTTCGTGTAACTTAGCTCAATTTGTAAATAGATGCATTTTTTTCTTACTAGTTTATCTTCTGTCTTCCCCTCTGTAATAAAGCGGGCACTTATTTCGATCATCAGTGATAACTGCTAGTGCCTATAATGAAAATAGATGACTGAGTAACATAGCTCCAAGAATAGAGAAGAATGAAAGCCATGCACAATCTGTCACTTGCCAAACATCTTTTCAGTAATTACTGTGAGCCAGGGATTTACAGCTACCCAATGGCATGTTTACTCACAAAGCCAGGTCCTCACTGTCTGATTGATTTTCCTGGTTCAAAACCAAGCTCTGTATTTTGACTCAGACATAGCTTATACTCATAGAAGATACTTAGTAAATACTTTAAGAAAATAACGGAATAACAATATACACAACAATCACAAAGAATGGATATTTCATACAAAGAAGAGATGTAAAATAGATTTAGTTTAATGAATGAGGATTGCTTCAAGTTAAATTTTGAAAATGAATAATAAATGCCCTAGTAAATATCAAATGCAGCCATTAAATCATTTTACCATTTTTATTTTTGTTTTTCTACTTTATTTTTTTTACATGAAAAAAATTAGTAAGAAATATAAAAGTTGGAAGCAAGCATCTTCTTTGAATAGATTTTTTTCCCATTCACTTCTAAAATAAATTACATGCAGCACTTATAAGTGAAAACAGCTGATTTACAGAGTAAGGTTTTACTTAAATGTCAAATGAAGAACTTCATCTTAAAAGCAGTATTTGCAGCTCTTCAAATAATACCAAAATGGAATCCAGTTGAACCACAAAAAGGAGATACGTTCTGGATTGTTGAATGTTTTATCAGCACTATGATCATCTCTGTAGAAGATAAAGTTTTTTATAATAGCCAACAGCCTAAGGATTGATCTAAGAGCAGCTCAAAGTATAAAATTAAAAAGATGAAAATGAAAGAGTGGATTGCAAAGACGTGTACATCTCAATAGCAGAGCACAGTAACGATCAGGATGCACTTGAAGGGATGGCTCTCAGGAAGTCTGAATATATTAGATTTAGATTACTTCTAGTAACTCGAAGGAGTCCATATGTTTTATTTATCTGCATGAAAAACTTCTGGGTAGATGAAGAAATTGAGGAATAACAAATGCAAGGACTCGTTCAAGGTTGTTTGGTCAGTGCCTCAGGTTAAGTGCTTCTTTTATTAAACTATGTTGGCAATAATGATAGTCTTTGATAAAAAGACTATTTTTTTTTTAGAGACAAGGACTGGGTCTCACTCTGTCACTCAGGCTGGAGTGTAGTCACGCCATCATAGCTCACTGCAACCTCAGACTCCTAGGCTCAAGTGATCCTCCCAATTCAGCCTCCTCCAGGTGTGCACCATCACACCTGGCTAATTTTTTATTTTTTGTGGAGACAGGTCTCACTTGCCTAGGCTGATTTCAAACTCCTGGCCTCAAGTGATCCTCCCATCTCGGCCTCCCAAAGTGCTGGGATTACAGGTGTGAGCCATCATGCCTGACAAAAAGAGGATTTAAATCTTGTACAGAAAATTGAATTTGGCTATGTAACTAAGAAATACATAATAAGAATATAGAAAGAAGAAAAGGGCTGCATTGTATCTGTGAGGAAAATTAGTCATTCTTATCTAACAGAACACAATTGATTTTCTCATATTCTTTTGATGACATTTCATTTATAAAGAAATTTTTATTAAACTATTTTATATTATAAAGCTGAGAAGCATTCATTTAGAAGATACAGAAATCCAGATAAACAAAAAGATGAAAATAAAAATGACTTTTAGACCCATCACTAAGAGACAGCCAGTCCTAAAAAATATATTAAGTACCTACTAAACACTGGATACCACCTCATCTCCCAGGTGACTCTCTTCCCACCAGACATACTGATCTTCTTGTTGTTCCTCGAACGTTCCTAACAGTGACCATTCCCCTCCATTATAGTCATGCATGTAAAGATCCAAAAAGATGTAAGAAAGTAACTGGGGGATATGATATGGGAGCTGACATCTGAAAATAAGAAAAACTCAACCATCTAGGGAAAAACCACTCTGGTTAGAGGTAACCAGAGTGCAAAGGGCTTCACACACACACACACACACACACACACACACACACAAAAGAGTTCGATGTGATTAAGACCCATAAAGCCCAATATGACTGGATAGTAGTGAGGGAGGAAGAGAGTTGTGTGAGAAGTTGGAGAGGTAGGTATGGCCTTGTAGGCCATGTGAAGAGTTTGGATTTTATTTCAAGAGCAATGGTAAGCTGTTAGATTTGACAGGTGGAATGTGATGGCTAACATCGACTTTTAACAGTACAGTTGACCCTTGAACAATGTAGCAATTAGTAGAGGCATCAACTCTCTGCACAGTGGAAATTTTCATACAATTTTTGACTCTCCCAAAAACTTAACTACTAATAGCTTACTGTTGACCAGAAACCGTACCAACAACATGATCAGTTGATTGACACATATTTTGTATGTTACATGTATTACATACTGAATTCTTACAATACAGTATGCTGGAGAAAAGAAAATGTTATTAAGAAAATCATAAGGAAAATATATTTACCATTCATTAAGTGGAAGTAGATCATCACAAAGTTCCTCGTCTTTCTTGCCTTCACATGCAGTGGGCTGCAGAGGAGGAGAAAGAGGAGGGGTTGGCCCTTCTGTCTCAGGGCTGGCAGAAGTGGAAGAGGTGGAGGAGGTGGGAAGCGAGGCAGGAGGGGCCGGCTTACTTGGCATAACTTTATGAAAGTACATCACAGTTTTGGTCTGGCTTTTTGCTTTTTCACTTATCTGAAAATGGTTCTGTATGGTACCAATTCTTCTTCCACTGTATGCTTTAGTTTCAGTGCCCATGTGATAGAAGGATCCACGTCATAAAAGAGATCAAAATCCATCTTGAATAATCAGAACCTTCTGCCAGATTGTCTAATGTCAATGTTTCTGGCACTGTTTCTTCTACGTCTTCTCCCTCATCATCTGGCACTGGTTTGGAAGCATTCATCTCTATCTAGTTATCTTCTGTTAATTCCTCTGCTGGGATAACTAGTAGCTTTTGAATTTCTCCAAGATCCGTATCTTAAAACCCTTCATTCCACACCTTTTTTTTGCCATATCCACAATCTCTTTCATTATGTCCTTGATTGGCTCTGTCATTAATGCTGTGAAGTCATGCACAACATGGACACAATTGTCTCCAGCCAGAATTTATTGTTTCAGAGTTGATAGCTTTCATGGCTTTTCTGTTACATGATGGCATCTTCAGTGGTGTGTAATTCTTCCAGACTTTCATGTTGTTCTCTCTTCTGGGGTTTTCTTCCATAGCCTTGGCAATCCTTTCTATTGAGTACTGTGTATAATGAGTCTTAAAGGTTCTTATGACCCACTGATCTAGAGGCTTAATTAGAAACATTATGTTTGGGGAGAAGTAGACCACTCTGACACATTTGGTATAGAATTCATGGTGTTCTGGGTGGCCAGGGACATTGAGCGATATCGAAAGAACTTTACAAGGGCAACCCCTTACTGGCAAGGTATTTCCTGACTTCAGAGACAAAGCATCCATGAAATCAATCCAGAAAAAATGGTTCTCACTATCTAGACCTTCTTATTGTACAGCTGGTGTTTATCTTTTTCCTTCAAAGCTCCAGCGTTAGCAGATTTATAGATAAGGACAGTCCTGATCATAAACTTGAGTGCATTTCCTCAGAACAGTAGAGTTAGCCTGTTCCTTCCTGCCTTAAATCCTGGTGCTTCTCTTCCTTACTAATAAATGTCCATGGTGGCTTTTTCTTTCTTTTTTCCAGAATAGGACACTTCCATCTGCATTAAAAACCTATTAAGGCAGATATCTATTGTCAGTGATTTTCTTAATGGTGTCTGGGAACTTGTTTGTTGCTCCTCTTGGTCAAGAGAAGCCACTTCTGTCACCTTGACATTTTACAGCCAATCTCTTTCTAAAATTATCAAACCATTCTTTGTTGGCATTAAATTTTCCAGCTTTAGATCTGTCACCTCCTTCTGCTTTAAATTGTCATACGATGAGTGTAGTCTTTTCTCAAATCATGTTAGAGTCTATAGGTTTGTCTTTCTTATAGAAATTCTGCACCCACATAAAAGCTGCATTTTTCAATAAGAGATAAAAATATATTTCACAAAAAGTGCAAGGTTTTCACACTGGCTGGCATAGCTACAGCTACAGCTTCACAAATTTCCTTTATTTTTTTTACGACAGTTCTTACTCTGGATTCATTTATCTTGAAATGGTGGGCAACCTCGATCAAGCAATTCAGCTTTTTCTTGTAATGTCATGACTTTTCTCTGCTTCTTGGGAACACTTCCAGTATCACTACCGGCACTTCGTATGACTCCAATGGTATTATTCAAGGTTTATAATATTACACCAAACACGATGAAAAATACACAAGAATCACATTTTACTGCAATATGCAATTTACTGGGGAGAGGAACTGCTTACCTGGAGATGATTATCATCACAAGGCATTTTAAGCAGATGCTTGCAACCCTCAAACTCAAGGCAATAATAGCAGGAGGAGGTGGCTGTGAAATTACTAGCATCATGCCATATGAACTACGGTGAATATTATGCAGTTATGATTTAATACTGCATATTTACATTTGTTTACATTACTCTTCACTGAGAATGATGTCATGTACGGTCTATAAGTGTGTGTATAAGTTGAGAAAGTTTAACTTTTTATTAATATAATAGATTTGTGTAGGTTTTACGGTAGTCAATGACAAAATATACAAGTATCTACATATATTTTATGTGTCTATGACCTATCTAACTTTTTCTTAATTTTTTTGATTCTAGGCTATGTGATTCATATGAGAGATTTTTCAAGTTGTCACAAATCTCTAAAATATTTTCCAATATATTGTTATATATTTTTTTTTCTTTTTGAGACAGAGTCTCACTCTGTTGCCCGGGCTAGAGTGAGTGCCGTGGCGTCAGCCTAGCTCACAGCAACCTCAAACTCCTGGGCTCAAGCAATCCTCCTGCCTCAGCCTCCCCAGTAGCTGGGACTACAGGCATGCGCCACCATGCCCGGCTAATTTTTTCTATATATATATTTTTAGTTGTCCAGATAATTTCTTTCTGTTTTTAGTAGAGACAGGGGTCTCTCTCTTGCTCATGTTGGTTTCGAACTCCTGACCTTGAGTGATTCACCTGCCTCAGCCTCCCAGAGTGCTAGGATTACAGGCATGAGCCACCATGCCCGGCCTTTGATATTTTTTTTGAAAAAAAATAATCCATGTATAAGTGGACCCATGAAATTCAAACCGTTTTGTTCAATGGTCATTTGTATATGTTTAAAATCCACATACGTTCAACCCAACTGCTTATTTGTAGCTGTTGAGACTCACTAACCAAGAAATTTATAGGTGGGACAAGCTCTAGAGGAAGTTGATCAGAACTCTACCTCAATAATACCATCAAGGACTGGGGTTCTTTTAGACATTTCTTTCTCATATCATTAATAAGTTGACCGGGTCTTCAGATGCAAGATGACCACAGCACTCCCAGATGTTATATGGAGATCATCCCAGCAATATTTGCAGTAACAATTGCATTTAAAGAAGGAGGTTTAAAAATGTTGATGCCTTTGATTTGGAAATTCTACTTTTAGGAAACCGTTACATGATGAAATGTAGGTCATCTAATTTTGAAGTTGATTTTACAAAAGATAGATTTCACCCATTTATTTAATAAATATTTGTTGAGCACTGGCATATGCTAGTCACTGTTCTAGGCACTTGGAATATAACAGTGACCAAAGCAGATAAAAACTCTATCTTCATGGAATTTACATATTTGGTAGGGGAGACAAATGTTGACTACATTTTGGTAGTAAACAAGATATGCAAGTAGAATATGTAGCATGTTAGATGCTGATAAATGTTAGTAGTAATATATCTGGGTGGACTGTGAGCCTGTTCATTCCTATGGAGAATATTAAAGGAAAATTATTTTTCATTAAGAGGATAAGTTGAGTTTTTAGTATGGTCATGTGAAAAGATTTAGGGACAATCAGACAATTAAGTTTGAGTTTCAGGTAAGAGGACCAGGGTAGAGACACAGCTTTAGAAGCAAGAAACTCTGAGGTGCTTATCGAAGCACTTGGAATGGATGTGAACCTCGAAAACAAGAGAATAGTGATTTGAGAAAGGGAGAAAGAGGCTTTGCATGAATACTGTCTCTGGATATAAGAGGTATGAGAGAAGGAATAAATCCTTCCAATGTTTGCAAAGGAGTCGCTGTCCTTAGGGTAGAGTGAGGTTTTAGTTAAGAAAGGAAGTAGATTTTCCATGACGACCCTAAATAAGCATCTGACACTATTCAGCCTACAGCATTCAACCTTGAAAATTTTTTCCAATAACTATGAATAGTCAACAAACAAATGCACATTGCCTTCAGCAAAACAGCCTTGTGGCTCATGCGGTGGAGACTGTTTTCTCACATCACTTAAAATGAAGTGTAACATCTGTAAGAGGTAGAAAAAATACGTGAATAGAGTTTATTTTTTAGAACACTTTAGGGTCACAGCAAAACTGAGCAGAAAGTACATTTATCTCCTGTACCTGCAAACGTGCAACACCCTGTACCTCCTGTGCTGTGGGCCTCCCCCACCAGAGTGGTACAATTGTTACAATCGGCAAAGCTACAACAACACAGCATCATTAATCAAAGTCCATAGCTTACATTAGAGTTCATTCTTCGTGTTACACATTCAATGTGTTTTGAAAAATGTGCAATGGCATGCACCCACCGTTACGGTGTCATGCAGAATAATTTCAGTGCCCTAAAGATCTTCTGTGCTCGGCTTTCTCATCCACACTCCCCAAGCCCTGGCAACCACTACTCCTTTTACTGTCTCCACAGTTTTGCCTTTTCCAGAATGCCGCATGATTGGCTTCTTTCGCTTAGTAATATGCATTTAAGATTCCTCCACGTCTTTTCATGGACGATGCCTCATTCCCGTCTAGCTCTGAATAACACTCCCTTGACTGGATGTACCATAATTTATCCGATCACCTTCTGAAGTACACCTTGGTTACTCCCAAGGTTTTGAAAATAACAATAAAGTTGTTGAAAATATCTGCAGGCAGCTTTTGTGTGGACATACATTTTCAACTCATTTTGGTAAATTCCAAGGTGCACGACTGCTGGAGTGTATTTACGTTTGTAAGAAACTGCCAAACTGCCCTCCAAAGTGGCTGTACTATTTTTGCATTCTCACTGGCAGTGAATGAAAGTTCCTGTTGTTCTACCTCCTCACCAGCATTTGGTGTTGTCAGTGCCCTGGATTTTGGTATATAGTATATTAATGAGTATATAGTAGTGCATATATTTTTAAGAGGTAAAGTCTCACTCTGTTGCCCAGGCTGGAGTGCAGTGTTGCAATCATAGGTAACTGTAACCTTGACCTCCTGGGCTCAAGCAACTCTCCCACCTCAGTCTCGAAGCAGCTAGGACTAAAGGCATGTGTCACCATGCCTGGCTAACTTTAAAAAAAAAAAAAAAATTGTATAAATGGGGTCTTCCTGTGTTGCCCAGGCTGGTCTCAAGCAATCCTCTTGCCTTGGCCTCCCAAAGTTTTGGAATTGCAAGTCTGAACCAGCACCCTCAGCTTCATTTTTATCTTAATTTACATTTCTCTGATGATATACGTTGTGGAGAATTTTGTCACGTGCTTATTTGTCGTCTTATATCATCTTTGAAGACATGTCTGCCCAGGTCTTTGACTCATTTTTTAACTGTGTTGTTTGCTTTCTTATTTTTGAGTTTTAAGAGTTCTTTGTATATGTTGGATAACAGTCCTTTATCTGATATATTTTTTGCAAATATTTTCTCCCAGTCTGGGACTTGTTTTCTCTTTCTCTGTGACAGTGTCTTTTGTGGAGCAGAAGATTTTGATTTCACTGAAGTCCAGATTATCAATTATTACTTTCATGAGTCATGCCCTTGGCATTGTGTCTAAAAAATAATTACCATACTCAAGGTCATCTAGAGTTTCTACTATGTTATTACATAGGACTTTTATAATTTTACATTTTATGTCTATATTCTATTTTGAGTTAATTTTTATTAAAAGTGTAAGATCTGTTTCTAGGTTCATTTTTTTTTTTTAGCCTGTGATGTTTAGTTGTTCTACAACCATTTGTTGAAGACTATCTTTGCTCCCTTGCATTGCCATTGCTCCTTTGTCAAAAATGAGTTGACTATATTTATGTGGGTCGATTTCTGGGCTCTCTATCCACAGATCTATCTAAAAGAAGAGATCTATTTGTCTTTCTTTTGCCAATACCACACTCCCTTGAGTATTGTGGTGTTATAGTAAGTCTTGAAGTAGGATAGTGTCAGTCCTCCAACTTTGTTCTTCTTTTACAGTATAGAGTTGCCTATTCTGAATCTTTTACTTCCCCACATCAACTTTAGAATCGGTTTGTCAATATCCACAAGATAACTTCCTGGGATTTTTATTGAGATTATATTGTATTTATAGATCAATTTAGGAAGAACTGACATCCCAACAATAATGATCTTCCTATCTATGAACATGCAATATCTCTCCATTTATTTATTTCTTCTTTGATATTTTCATCAGAATGTTGTCATTTTTCTTATATAGATCCTGTACATATTTAGTTAGATTTATATCTAAATATTTCACTTGGGAGGGAGGTGCTATTGTAAGTGATAATGTGTTTTTAATTTGAAATTCCATTTGTTTATTGCTGATACAGAGGAAAGTGTTTGACTTTTATATGTTAGCTTTGTTTGTTGCAATGTTGCTATAATTACTTACTAAGTCCAGGAGTTCTTTGGTAAATTCTTATGGGTTTTCCACATAGATAATCATATCATTTGCAAACAAAAACAGTTTTATTTCTTCCTTCATAATCTGTATAACTTTTCTTTCTCTTGCTTATTGCATTAGCTAGGGCTTCCAGTATCATGTTGAAAAGGAGTGGTGAAAGAAGACAAACTTGCCTTGTTCCTGATGTTAGTGAGAAAGCTTCTAGTTGCTTACCATTAACTATGGTGTTAGCTGTAACTTTTTTTATAGATGTTCTTCATCAAGTTGAGGAAGTTCCCCTCTATTCCTAGTTTGCTATTTTTTTTTATCATTATTGGTGTTGGACTTTGTCAAATGCTTTTTCTGCACCTGTTAACATAATCATGTGATTTTTCTTCTTTAATCTATTCATGTGATAGATTAGATTAATTTATTTATTTTTCTTTTTTGAGACAGAGTCTCGCTCTGTTGCCCAGGCTACAGTGCTGTGGTGTCAGCCTGGCTCACAGCAACCTCAAACTCCTGGGCTCAAGCAATCCTCCTGCCTCAGCCTCCCGAGTAGCCATGCCCAGCTAATTTTCATATATATATATATATATATATATATATATTAGTTGTCCAGCTAATTTCTTTCTATTTTTTTAGTAGAGACAAGGTCTCGCTCTTGCTCAGGCTGGTCTCAAATTCCTGAGCTCAAACGATCCACCTGCCTTGGCCTCACAGAGTGATAGGATAATTTATTTTTTAATGTTAAATCAGCCTAGCAAACCTGGGATATATCTGACTTGGTCATGGTGTACAATTATTTTTACACATTGTTAGATTTTATTTAATAATATTTTGTTGAGAGTTTTGCATATACACTCATAAAAGAGATTGGAATTTCATTTTCTTTTCTTGTAATGCCTCTGTCAGGTTTTGATATTAGGGTAATGCTGGTCTCATAGAATGATTTGGAAGTATTCCTTCTGCTTCTATCCTCCAAAAGTGATTGTAGAGAATTAATATATGTTCCCTAAATGTTTAGTCGGGTTCACTTGTGAACCCATCTGGGCCTGATTGTTTCTGTTTTGGAAGGTTATTAATTATTAATTCAATTACTTTAAGAGATACAGGCCAATTCAGATTGTCTGTTTCTTCTCATGTGGGTGTTGGCAGATTGTGCCTTCTAGGAATTTGTCCAATTTATCTAGGTTATCAAATCTGTGGTAAGAGAATTGTTTGTAGTGTTCCTTTATTATCCTTTTAATGTCCATGGGATCTGCAGCGATGTTTCCCCTTTCATTTCTAATATTAATAATTTTTGTCTTCTCTTTTATTTTTTGCCTGGCTAGAGATATCCATTTTATTGGTCTTTTAAAAGAACCAGCTTTTGGTTTTGTTGACTTTTTCTAATGATTTTCTGTTTCCAAATTGATTGCTTTCTACTCTAATTTTCATTACTTCTTTTTTTCTGCTCACAGTGATCTAATTGCTCATCATTTTTGTAG
Organism: Avahi laniger; assembly: GCA_963575035.1. Lineage (NCBI taxonomy): Eukaryota > Metazoa > Chordata > Mammalia > Primates > Indriidae > Avahi > Avahi laniger. The sequence goes on along the minus strand of CAUYSK010010416.1, from coordinate 51 downwards.
TCTCCTATAATGGAAGCTTAGATTATTGATTTTCTATCTTTCTTCTTTTCA
>CAUYSK010010415.1:0-36485 GCA_963575035.1 Avahi laniger | reverse complement strand
TGCTCCAAGGGGAAGTAGGTTAGGGTCCTGCGAGCCTCTGGTTTTCATCAGCTGATCGATATGCAACTTTGTTTTATGAGTTTTTCTATTTAAAGACACCTTATTTAATGTATAGATTGTCGATCCATTACCACTGAACTCAAGGCCAAAAGCACTATAACTCATGCCTGAGAGAAATTTCTTCCACACATTTATTTTTTCTGTAAGATATATCTCAGCCTTCTTTCACTTAGGAATACTAGCCAGCACTTCAGCACTATACTTTAGGGCCATATTAAGGAGCAAAATTATGAACGAAAAGCACAAAACTGTGAAAAAATGACACTATGTAGTCCATGAAAAGGACACTTGTTTGTAGTAAGAGAGCTGAAATAAGAAGGCAGAGTGACCTCAGTGGGGTGTTAAAATATTTCACCGTGGTATAGATTTTCCTATGTTTTCTTGTCATTTTTGTCAATTTTTGCTTTATATATTCTGAAACCATGTTATTAGATGCATACGAATTAAGAATTATAAACTTTCTTTGTGAATTGAAACTTTCAATTATGAAATGAGCTTCTTTATTTTAGTACACGCTTTTACCTTAGAGTCTATCTTTGTTATTAATACATTGATGCCAGTTTTACTTTATTTAAATATTTGTTCCCTTTTACTTAACTTTTCTGGAGTCTTATGTTTTAGATATGTCTTTTATAACCAACATGTGATTAGATTAAAACAAATCTATACATTTGGATAATTTTTTTTGTTTTTTAATTGGACTTATTTAAAATTTATATCCACTTTAATTTTGTTCTTTTTAGTTTCTTCACCTGTTATATGTATATTTTTCTTTTTCTTATTTTCTTGACAATTATTTGGGTTTATTGTGTTTTATCATATGTACAGTTGACCCTTGGACAACATGGTGGTTAGGCACTCTGACCCCTAGCACGGTTGAAAATCCATGTATAAATTTGACTCCCCCAAAACTTAACTACTCATAGCCTACTGTTGACCAGAAGACTTACAATATGAACAGTAGATTAACATATATTTTGTATGTTATATGCATTATATTAATATACTGTATTTTTACAATAAAATAAACCAGAGAAAGGAAAATGTTATTAAGAAAAATCAGAAGGAAAAGAAAATATATTGACTATTCATTAAATGGAAATAGATCATTATAAATGTCTTCAACCTTATCATCTTCACATTAAGTAGGCTGAGGGGGAGGGGGAAGAGGAATGGTTGGTCTTGATGTCTCAGGGGTGGCAGAGGCAGAAGAAACTCCATGTATAAATGGATCTGTGCTGTTCAAACTCATGTTGTTGAAGGGTGAACTGTATATTGTTTCTTGTTCCTGTGGTAGTTTCCCTAGAATATGCAACTTTAACTTATCAATATCTAATATACATTAATACCTTTATACTCCTCCAGGAAGATACAGTGACTTTAGAACATTTTAATTCCATTTACTCCTTCTTGACTTAATATACTCTTACTTTGATAGATTCTTAGCTCTTAAAATTATTACACTTTGATTCAATATTCCTTACATTTTACACATATATAGATCTTTTGCTTTTCTATTTTTTCTAGCATCTCAGACACTTCTGTCTTGAATCATTTTACCCTCTGCCTAAAGTATATCCCATAGAATTTCCTTTAAGGGGGTAGGAGGTCTGCAATTGGTGAAAATACTAGGTTTTCTTAGTTTCAAAATATCTTTGTATCTTCATTCTTGAGGGATATTTTACCTGGTTATAATATATATTGGCAGATATTTTCTTTTAGCACACTAATGACATTCCATTATTTTCTGGCATCCACTATTGTTGAGAAGTGAGTCTTAAGTGTGAATTCTTTGAAGATATTAATAATAAATTTTCTGCTTCCCCTAAACCTGGCTAATTTTAAGTTTTTCATTTTTATTTCCTACACTTTCACTAAGATGTGTCTAAGTGTAGATTTCTTTTTATTTATCACATTTGGAATCATTGGGATTTTTGAATTTGTGGTTTTATGTCTTTTATTAGCTATGGAAAATTTTTGATCATTATCTCTTTAAATATTGACTCTGTCCATTCTCTCTTCATTTTCTGGAACTTTAATCATACATATTAGCTACCATTTTACTCTTGGGACTGGATTCTGGATAATCTCTTCTGATCTATCAACTCTACAGGGGGTAAGCTCCCCTAACACCCATGTTGTGCAAGGGTCAATTATATATAACTTTCAAACTAGAAATGATAAGACTCAATAAACCCAAATAATTAGCAAGAAAACAAGAAAAAGAAAAATAAACATATAACAGGTAAGGAAAATAAAAAGAACAAAATAAAAAGTAGTTATAAACTTTAAATAAGTCCAATTAAAAAACAAAAAAATGCCCAAATGTATATATTTGTTTTAATCTAAGCACATGTTATTCATAAAAGATACATCTAAAATATAAGACTCCAGAAAGGTTAAGTATAAGGGAACAAATATTTAAATAAAAGAAAACTGGCATCACTGTATTAATAGTAAAGATAGACTCTAAGGCAAAAAAGTTTATTACAATAAGTTCTTTTAGTTGTGTCTAATACACTGTTAAACTTGCTCACCGTTTTATGTTTTTCTTTTAGTATTTCTATTCCCCCCTCTAAATCTGTTATGTTTTGGTGTTTTGTTTCTTTGTGTACCTGTTTGTCTTTAAATGTTCACTTATCACTGTATTTAAAACATTATTTTTAGGAAATTATTTGAGACTTAGAATGGTAGTTCCTTCCTCTAGAGAAAATTTTTGTCAGAACCTGGGGTCTTTACCATTCAGAGATAGCCTTAATCTAAGGTTGAGGCTGGAGTTTCTCTGACCATCCCTGACAGAGCCCAGGCTAAAAGTCTACGTAAATGTTGATTTACCTCTGTTCTCTCTTAATTTGAGGGTATAGCACTATGGTATCCCAGTTTTTATATAGCTGGGATATATTATGTCTCCACAACTCACGTAGATTCTGGGCTTTGATTTCTGTCACCCTTGTCCCGGGAAGTTGCCAAATCTGTCACTCAGATTTACAGCTGTTTTGGCAAACACTCTGAGAACAGAAGCATCTTTGAATAACGGGCTTGCCTTTCCAAGTCTTTGTCTTTTCTTAAATTTTGGCTCCTTATCTCTTCATCTTGTTAGCTCTGTGTTGCTTTGAAGATTATTTTTCTTATTACATGTAGCTCTCCTAGTTGTCCTCAGCAGAATTACCTATAAAGCCATAATTAAAAGCAGAAGTCATAATCAACTTCTAAGGTAACAAATTGTTTCCATTTTCATCTACATCCAAGCTTTTATTGCATGATACCAATTTCAGCAATGTCCCTGGAGTAGAGTAGGAGGATTTTTTTCAATGGAACGCTGTAAGCAACACTGTAATCGCCCTTTCAATGAACATTATTTCAGGCAATATTTTGGCAAGTTCCAAGGTTCTAACACGTGAGCCTTCTTCTCTTTTTAAAATAAGCAATCACTTATTGTTAATCTGTTGTTAATCCATTGTTTCGATATCTATAAAATATGGTATTAAGGTTTTTGGCCTTGTTAAAAACATTCTTTTAAATATATAATAGCAATTGTTCTATCTATCATATTTCAATAACTTGTGTAAGCAAGGACAAAATGGTTACAACCTCTCTAGTGTATCATTTAATTTGTCTTTGAAGAATAATGATGAAAATGACCAAGTATCTTTTGTGCTATGTATAATAATTCTCTTACTTTATATAAATGTAACATAAGAGAAGATTTCTGGCAAAAATTCAATGCTGGTGATTCCTAAATTACCCTAGACTTCTCCATTGTTAGTGATAATTACATGATACTTTTAAAATATGATTTTTTATTCAATAAATATTTTTAAAATTTGTAATATTAGTTGTTTGACACCTGAGAATTTTAGTGAACAAATAAAGCAACAATCTGATTTAATTAATCATAAATCCACCAGTCTGTCAAATTTAGGTCTTTCAGTTTCTGCATATCCAAATTGCACATTACAAGATATAGAAGTAATATTTAATAATAACCATAATTATTGCAGCCACTTACTTTTAGAACAATAAATTTACATATATAGCTTCGTTGATGGATAGAATTCAATGTATAAAGCATTTAAAAAATTTTCATTCCAATTTACATTTAGAATGCTTGCTTGTATTTAAAAATGAATAGTCATGTATTGACAAGAAATCTAGATAATGTGTCTTGCTCATAATCCTGATGTTGATATGGTAAATAGATTCTATGCTAACATATAAGATCACAGGATCATTGATCACTCGTGAGATTAAGGATGTCATAAATAATGTAAAAGTACTCATTTGGCTAAAGGGCAACACTGAAGCCAAATTGCAGGTTTTGGCCCAGTACTAAGGCTGTGGCTAGACTTGGATGCATCTCTGGTGAATGTTTTCTAGAATTTTTTCCCTTTCACCTTTCATATGTGATAATGTACTATGAGGTAACAGTTATCATAGACTTTTAAAAGCATTCTAAAACATAATTTAAAAATATTATTTTTTTTACCACAGAGTGTTCAAGCAAGCAGACTTTTAATTGAGAAATTTTCATCTGTAAGCAAAGAAAGTATCAGTACTTTAGATAATTATAGCAAAACAACTTTTCAGGTATGCATAATTTTTGTTCTTAATTGTGGGTTGGTTACTGTATCTGCTTACGGTTCAGAAATCATTTCTAGTAATTCCAGAAATTATTTCTTGGTGCTTCCTCATTCTTGGAAATGGCTCAGATCATTCAATGGTATCTTTGCTAAGGATACATTTCCTTTTTCTCAAACATGCTGTTTTTATGACACTCAGAAGATGCTATTGATTAATCAATAGCAGGACCTCTGCTGTGAACTTTTGTAAAATTTCCAGTTTTTTCACTTATTCTTGCCTAGGTCTTAAATGATCAAAAGAACATATTTATGAGTCTTTTCATCAAATGGGGAAACTGTTTATGGCCCTGAAGCAGAGTAAAACCCATTGTTCTAAATGGAGATTAGATGCATATTCATGATTTTAGTATCACTACAGTGCATCCAAGTAATACTACAGCTTATCAAGTAATAAACACAACTGGGGAGAAAAGAGAGATTGAGGGAAGAAGAGAGGTATTAAATTTATATAACTGGTTTAATAATGGCCTAAACTTTATGGGAACAATTAGGAAGTGGTTTTATTTTTCTCTTACTTGTGCCTTCAGCCCTCTACACCCCTTAATGGTATCTTGGGGTGCCGAGTGCCACATAGTGGAGAGTCTTACTGCCCTGGGACACATCAAACTTCTAGTCGGTTAGCTGGGTTAAATATGCCCTGTGCCTCTTGCTTTGCTCCCATACAGTCAAAGAATACTTTTTTTGCTGGGAGAGGGTGTAATGTTTTTAATATGGGTCCCTCTTTTGCTGCTTTCTTTATCAAATATTTGTCCTTCCGTATGATTGATCTTTTTATTCCTCACCAGCCTGTGGTCATATCATTCACATTCACTGTTTTATCCACAACACTTAGAGCAGTGACTGTCACCTAAAAATAATCAAATCAACAAATGACACTTTTCTAATTTGGATGCCGTTTGCACTTTCTAGACTATTGCAATAGCACTATCTACACCTACTTATTGGATATTCCCATTTTTAGTAGCTACTTCTTGCAATCCATCTGCTATATTCTCTTTTTATCATATTATTTTAAATTTGAAAAATTAATAAAAATTTTGATTTAAATATAAGGATTTTATGTTGGCCATTGAAACAAGTGTAATATGGCTTTTGATAATAGGAATTTTGATGACTGCTTATCCTAAGTATATTTTGTGTTAACTTTAGTTTTGTTTTTGGTAATTGTATTATCCCCAAATTTACAAGCTTCATACTATTTCAACTTTTTTCAGCTGTCTTTTTTTTTATTTCAAAATTTTAAGGGGGTACAAATGTTTTTGGTTATGTGGATCGTTTTTGTAATGCTTGAGTCAGGGCTATAAGTGTGCCCATGACAAAAATAGTGTTCATTGTACCCACTAGGTAGATCTTCACCCATTCCCTCCTCCCACCTCCCCCTGCTTGATTTCCACTGAATTTTACTTCCCTCTGTGCACATCTATGCTCATCGATTGGTTCCAATTTAATAGTGAGTACATGTGGTGTTTGTTTTTCCATTCTTTAGATACTTCACTTAGGATAATGGTCTCCAGTTCCATCCAAATTGTTGCAAAAGGCATTAATTCATTCTTTTTATGGCTGAGTAGTATTCCAGTAACACATACCACATTTTGTTAATCCACTCATGAATCAATGGGCACTTGGGTTAATTCCACATCTTTGCAATTGTGTATTGTGCTGCAATAAACATTCAAGCACAGGTGTTTTTTGATAAAATGGCTTCTTTTTCTTTGGGTAGATACCCAGGCGTGAGATTGCTGGATCAAATGGTAGGTCTACTTTTAGTTCTTCGAAGAATCTCCATATTGTTTTTCATAGACGTTGTACTAATTTGCAGTCCCACTAACAGGGTATAAGCATTCCTTTCTCTCTGCATCCACAGCAGCATCTATTGTTTTTGGACTTTTTAGTGAAAGGTATTCTAACAGGGGTAAGGTGATACCTCATTGTGGTTTTAATTTGGATTTCCCTGATAATTACTGACATTGAGCATTTTTTCATAAATTTATTGGCTATTTGTCTATCTTCTTTTGAAAAGTTTCTGTTCATGTCATTTGCCCACTTTTAATGGGTTTTCTTTTTCTTGCTAATTTGTTTGACTTCTTTGTAGATTCTGGTTATTAGCCTTTTATCGTATGTGAATATTTTCTCATATCTATAGGTTGTCTATTTACTCTGTTGATTATTTCCTTAGCTGTGCAGAAGCTTTTCATTTAATTAAGTCCCATTTATTTTTGCTGTTGCTGTAATTGCCATTGGGGTACAGAGAATTTATCACTAAGACATCCTGCCATATTCTAAAACACAGGTATGATTGTGTCACTCATGTCTCAACAAACTTAATAACTCCATCTACCAAATAATGTCTGAGTACTTAACTAAGTCTCATAACCTGGCCTCAACTCTATGTTCCCTCCCGTTATACTTCTACTTCTGGGTAACCTCCACGTACTCTGCCTACACCAGGCTCCTTGTGGATTAAAATTATTGGCACTTTGACATTTTTCTGTGCTCATTTAGGTTGATCCCTTGGCCTGGGATGTTCTCAACCCCTTCTCAGCCTATGGAAATGCTGCTGCCTTTCACATACCTGCTCTTCAAGCTGGTCTATCCAGGATCCTCCCCTTTCAGAACTGATCCCTCCCTCTCCTGCATTCTCTTTGCACCTGATTTGTACCATCTGGGCGGTCATTGCCACAGTCATTTTTGATTATAGATATTTCTTTTTTGCTATATGTACTATCATACTGTTTGAGGGCATGAAACATGTCATTTTCTTGGTACTTTCCATTCTGGTATAGTAGTGATTTCCAACTCTTAATTAACACCAGTAACACCAATCTGGGTACTATTGCAGTAAGTTGTAATATTTGTGTGGTCCCCTGGAGTAAAAGGTTGAGGTTGCTCATGATTAAAAGTGACTGTCCAGGGGAGAGTAGCTGCCCCAGGTCCAACCAGTGCAGCTCCATGGTTAAGGGGATTCATGGCTCAGCATATCTATTGTACATTCACACGCACCAGGGCCACTTACACCAGCTGGGAAGCTTTGCACTATAGCACCTTGAACATATTGAGGTTGTTATGTCAAGTTGAGTTTTTAAAAATAAGATAGTTTTCATTATACACTTTTCTAAATTAATTGATGGCTTTTAAGTTCTGCTCCTCTCTATGAAGTCAGTGATTTTGAAATCAGTAAGAACCTGTATTTTTTTTTTTTTTTTTTTTTGAGAAAGAGTCTCACTGTGTTGCCCTGGATAGAGTGCCGTGGTGTCATCTTAGCTCACAGCAACCTCACACTCCTGGGCTCAAGGGATCCTCCTGCCTCAGGCTCCCAAGTAGCTGGGACTACAGGCATGCACCACCATGCCCGGCTAGTTTTTTCTATATATTTTTAGTTGTCCAATTAATTTCTTTCTATTTTTAGTAGAGACAGAGTCTCGCTCTTGCTCAGGCTGGTTTCAAACTCCTGAGCTCAAACAATCCACTCGCCTTGGCCTCCCAGAGAGCTAGGATTACAGGAGTGAGCCGCTGCGCCCGGCCTCAAGAACCTGTATTTTAATTAGTATTTCTGTGTTTCATTAATTTACATAAACAGTGATCATTAGCCAACTGTCACATGATATTTTAGTTTATAAATAGTATCCATGGTTAATGTATATTTTTCATTTGATTATTTCACAGTCTTTCTTACTAAGAAAATCTAAATCATCTGAAAATATCCAAAAATGTTGGAGTACACAACCTCCACAATTAAAGGTATCATCATTTTTTAGCTTTTACTGTCTAAAAGAAACAGTGTATATTTCTAGGGAAAAAAATGCTGTTGTTTTTAAAAAAGCATGCACATACATTTTATATTCTATTCTGTAGTCTACCTATTGAGTTATATATATGTTAGTATTATTTGAGATGAGGAGAGTATAGTAAGTCACAGAGAATCAATATTTCTATTGTACTTTAGTATTAAATATATTATACGGTATATAACTAACTTGCATGAAATTGTTATGTTTGAAATTTGGGCCTAAATTCACTATAAAGAAAATCTTCTCTATAACATTATTATTTATTATCAAAAAGAAATGCAGTCAACTTATTCACAATAGCTCAATAGATAGAGAATGTTATATCAAAGGATTAGAATTGATTTATCTTTTATAAGTAATGAATATTATTAAAGTCTCAAGTATTAATGTATAATTATTAAAATTATTTGTTATAATATTAAATAATAGTATTATTAAAAATTAAGTTGATTCTCTAAGATTAGATAAAATAAATACATAATAGGCTGGGATTCTTTACTTAAGCTTACAAATATTGAATTGAAAGTTATTGTAGAGAATATTTGAATAGTATTGTATAGAAACTCAATATTGTTGAAGTGGTTTTGAAAATAGACTCAAATTAATTTTAATTTGATTTAAGGCATTTTAATAGCCTTTGTCCATTCTAACAATTTTTTAGCATTAAATATCAGAGTAGAACATGTACTTTATTTGGATATGTAGACAGCATTCTCTTTCAATGAAAAATATATAAAATCATAATTAATGCATATCTACTTTATGGTATTGTTTATATGTATTTAATAAAATGTCATATGACCAAAAAAATTATTGTTCTTTGCGTTAACTAACCCTTTATTAACTTTATAAGCTGACTTTTAAATAACCTTAAGAATACATAATTTCTAGATTTTTCAATAAAATGACCAAACTACATTAATATGAATTATAACTGAATTAATTTTAAATGGACAACACCTAAATAGATTTTATATTTTTTTCTATCTCTTTGCTTCCTTATTAAGAGAGTAAAATCTGGAGCTGACTTGAGGAAGAAGGAGAGCATAGCACTGTTGGAAATCAAGGATGACATGCAAAGCAGTATGAGAGAGGTGATGTTTCAGAAAGCAAAGGAGGTGGAGCGTCAGCTCACTAAGCAAAGTAAAACTGAGGAACCCATTCCTGTGAAAGAAAATATAGACGTCATCTTGGATGATATGCAGGAAGGACAGAATGTGAGAGATATCTCTCTCTCTCTCATTGAAGCATCTAGAAAAGCTGGCATTAGTTACATTGTTTATCCCAAGAAAAGGAAGATGAAATCGAAGAAAGGATTGAAATTCCAAAAACTTACAACTGTATATGAAGAATTATCCAAGCCTCCAAAATCTCTTGAAAGGTCTTGTTTCAGCAATATTTTTTGTATTAATAGTTGAAGAAACATATTATGGTTTTGGCCTTAATGTTCTAGTCTCATCCAATGTAGTTATTATTTTATTCAGCACTGAAAATATGCTGAACTCTTAGTTAAAGGACAATCTCCTTTTTTAAAATGTGTATATTTCATAGTATAAATATGTGAATGGTTCAAATGGTAATTTAAAGAGGAGCTAATTTAAGGACATGAAGTAAGACTAAATCAATTTAATGGCTAAATGAAATCTTCTAGTGGAAAGAAAGAAAAAAATCTAATAAGTTTATCTGTTTGAAGTGATTTAGCACCAAAAACAACCCCTGCTCCAAAAAAATACCATCATCCAAAAATCAAAATAGATTGTTGATATTTAACTAATTTTAAATTATTAAATTGAGCAATAAAACTAGATAGAATATTTTTTGTATGTTATGAGCCCTTATTCAGGGATACACACACAGAAATAGTTTTTCTCCTTATTTGGAAGTTACAGTAGCAAGTATATTTAAAAATATGGAGGGACTTGAAATATAACTGAAATTCTATATATGTTCATGTTTAAGTGATTGGGATATAACTTTCTTATAACCAAAGTATTGTGCAAAATAGTTACCAAAAAGCTCTGGGGTTTATTTCTAAAAATTTATATTTAAAGATATCCTCAGATGACACAGAATTCATTAAACTTAGTTCTTTTGGACAGTAAAGACTTTCAGGGTGGTAAGGGAACCAAAAATGTTTTGTTCACTTTGTTGTTATAAAGACTTGCTGGTTCTGCAAAAGAGTTAATTATCTTTTGGAATAGCGACTCATTGTCCCTGAGAAGAGTGGGGAATCACACTTTATAAGTGTTTATATGTTTTTATAAGTTTATTAAGTGCTATAAGTGTTTATACGTTTATGAGTGTCATAACAAATGCTAACTGTAGTGGAGAATGCCATTCCATTTTTCTGTGTACTTCTTACGCTTAAGTTTTCCCTGCAACAAATATAGTTTCCGAAAGTTTTTTTGTTAGCTCATCTTTAGAAGACTTCTGGTAGGTTTTTCTAAGTTGACAAATGTTTTAGATCAGAGCTGGAAGTTTGCTTACACATTTTGGATACATTTACTTATTTCAAAGTCTTGTGAATCTCCACCATCCTAGAAAGGATGGTACACAGCACCCTTTTGGCCATGAACTAAGTGAATTCTATGTAAATAAAGGATATAAATGGACAAAACACTGCTTCTGTAGCATGTTGTACTGCTACAGTACCCTTTATCATTTTGAGTATAAAATTTCACCATTTGAAAAGATTACTTTTCCTTTCAATAACTGAATTTAACATTTGTATATGCTGCCAACAGGCATAACAGGCTCTGTAGGATAAACCTTTTGGTGGAAGCAGTAAAACAAACTGTGGCAGCATTTATCTAAGACAATGCATTAGTACAGTTTTCCTATCTTTTCTTTAAAAAAATTTCAATTTAAACTAATTTACCACATAAATGTAAATATGAAATAGTTGTTAGTTTGGAACAACATAGTTTCAGACTTTCTTTTAACTAATCTTAACTTGGGAATTCAAAAATATCCTTTTTGCCATTTTGTATTCGATCTTTAAGCTTGTTTAATCATGGTCAACCTTGGCTGGCTCCCTCAATTTTTGGAAGCAGGTGGCATATGTTCTCATATATAAAGTCATCTTGACTATGAAAAGTAACTGCTGCAGAAGGTCATCTGAGGTGACTGACCCAGATGCATGCATTCCCCTTCAGTCCCTTTGCTGTAGGTTACCCCTGTTGCGTCCCTCCGTGGCTAGGTCATAGCAGGATGTCCTGTGTCTGCAATAACTTTGCACCTTCACTGTTTCTCAAGAAGTTTCCCTCTGCTTGGGTCTCTGAGCTCAGTATTGACAGCCTAGCTAGTGAGGGACCAGCGACCTTCCTCAGTAGCTCACTGACGCAGCAGTGAGCTGTTCCTATTGATGACTCTTGGTTGCCTCACTCCCATGTACCCACTGCTTTTCTTCTTATCTGGACTCTTGTGAATTGCTAGCCTCTTGGATCTCTGCCAGTGTTCTGTCTTCCAGGACTGAATAATATCCTTGATCTGAGATCCAGGCCAACAGCCCTTTTACTAATGGCTGTCCTATCTCTCTGAATGCACCTCCCTGTGCCCCTTTCTAGAATAATTGACCTTAGTTTTGACTTCCCCTACCAAAACCTAACTTACCCTGCTGCTAAAAGTGAATTTGTCATCTCAATACTGATTTTCTTGGCTCATTTTGTTGTCCCTGCGTTTCTAAGGGAGACAGAGTTTATTTTCCCCCAAACAGGAAGTGATACATTTGCATAGTTGTTTTTTATTCTTTCACTATTTCATCAGCTTTCTTTAGCAGGAGCTCTCATCAGGCATGTTTTTACTTTGATTTATCACTCTGCTTCTCTAAGAGATTGTAGTAGCTATGTTCCAGGAGTGAGAACTCTGGATCGGGAATCTGGACATCTGTGTTCCAACCTCCATTCGCTAGATCCTTGATGACCAGGTCAAGCTACTTAATTTCTTCATATATTTGTTTCCCCACCTGGAAGATAAGGATCTTATCCGCATGATTTCTGAAATATCTTTCAGCTCAAAGGTCCCATGATTCAGTTAGTAAAATCATCCAGAACATTTTGAGCAAAACATTTAAACTATTTAAAATTTCTCTGCTTCCTCAAATAGTCTTACATCTCATCTCAAATTAATTGTATGTACACGTTATGATTTGAGGGCTTGGATTTCTAAGACTGGTGAACTAGCAGGTTAATTTACTCTGTTTCCTCCAAATGAAAAATTATGAACCGTATTCATGGCTATGAAAACATTGATCTAGATTGCAATACAGGAAGAAATATTTTCCTTTTGGGGTAGAAGAAAACAGCAAGTCCCCCCTTTCTATCATGTTCATTTTATTTGGACTATGTAATTTCAGTGATCTGGGACTATGACTTTTCCTTATAAAAGTTTATTCACTATCTGCATTTGCTTTTTACATTCTTCTAGAAAGTTGTCTAACAAGATCTTGTTCTTCATTTCCTTAAAAATATATTTATTTTATTTGATAGTAAAAAGAATACATGCTCATTTAAAAATATTTAGAAAACACAGTAATCCTACCATTCGGAAATGTCACAACTAACATATTTTTGAACGTTTGTGTGGGAATACATTTTAACGAAGCTATATATACATATGTATGTGTGTATGATAGTGTTTGTATATCTATATAGAAAGCCTGGAATTATATACATCAAATCGTTGCAGTGATTATTTCTGGAGTATGGGGGGTTGATGGAAAGGGAGTAAGTAGAGACTTTCAGTTTTTACTTTATCCACTTCTGCATGGTTTGAATTTTTTCCAGTGAACATATATTTGTAATTACAAAAAGTGTTTCTTTTTCTTTTACTAAAAAAGTCTTTTGGGTGATTATATGTGGAAGGCAGGAATTCTCAAAATATATTTTCATTCAGTATGGGTATCCTGCAGAGTAGATCAGTTCTCCATCAATTAAAATGTAATGATGATCTTTTCCCAATTCACAGGAAAAACCTAAATGAAAAATATCATTTTCATTTTCAAATTTTTCTTTCATAAATCTTTCCTAAAGCTTTAGAGTCACTTCTAGCTCTCCAGTTGGAAAGTACTAGTAGATGTAATAAGTAGTAGGGAACAAATAACAGATTAGTTAGAATTTGTTTTGTGTGCACATTTGTGTTATTGGTTTTGATTTTACAATGCATGAATATATGTATTCTTATTTTCCTGGAGTACCTTTTAAAAATGTTTTATATGATGGAATCAAATATACTAGTGTTCATGAAGCTCAGGAAAAGTAAAGCAAAACATTATTATAACTTCTAGGATCTCTGCCATTAGAATAAGCTTGATAATTGGCTAAGGAATTTACTAAATTTTCATACCATTTGCTATTCTAAACTTATATTAGTTATAGCACACAAAGTCTGCTTACCTATGTGTACCTCAATTCTATCTTTCAATCTATATACCCTGATACATTTTTAAAAGCAAATTCCTTTCAATCTTTATGAAGGATGAATACTCTAAGAGTTTATAAGAAGATTCATTTCCGCTTTTATAAAAACTTGATGAAGATGTTTGTTATTGTCTTGCATACCTTTTATAAGACAATATATTGCTTTTGGAATTAAGGGTCTCAAAAAATTTTTCATTCCCCAATAGTTGGTAAATTTCTTTCTTTCCTTCCTTCCTTCCTTCCTTCCTTTCTTTCTTTCTTTCTTTCTTTCTTTCTTTCTTTCTTTCTTTCTTTCTTTCTTTCTTTCTTTTTTCTTTCACCAAATAGTAAAAAAAGTATGTGTCTCATTTATTTTTTCCTTTCTCCCCTTGTTTTCCAGAGTTTCAGGACTAAATTTTAATGTTTAATCACAGTAACAATAATGGCCCAGACTTTGGTCGGTTTTCTAAATCTCTTAAATGACTCAAATACACTCTTTTCATAGTTTCATAGTCTTTTCATGTCAGTTCAATTTCTTCAACCTTTGTACACTGTTTTGGTAAGATTAAGTATTGCTGAATTAATTAATAGTTAAGTATTGCTGCGTGGCTCAGGAGTTAGGCTGGGCTATGTATGGGTTCCCACACAGAATTAGAGGATTACCTTGTTCAACTTTCTTCCTTCTGGAGTTTCCTCCTCACTCTTGCCCCATAGGTATCCTTACTGAAATTTCTCTGTCTAGCAAAATTTCAGAGTATCTGTCACAATTTTAGGCACCTACACGCAGCTGTTCAAAAACTGTAGCTCATCCCTGATGCAAAGACACAAAAGGCCAAAAGATTGGGAAACTTATCACATGACAGTTGTTTTTCCAAATTTTGACTCCCATCCACAGAGTGCCTGCTTTTGTTTACTCTTCAGAATTCTCATGTAGTTGGTTTTTTGACTAATTTTCCAGAATTTATCACTGTTACAAATGGAAGGATATGCTGTAGGGGAGCTTATATACCATGATAACAGAATCAGAACTCTGTATGTATTTTAATGGGAGATACTGGAACATGTTTATATGCTAATGGAAATGATCTAGTGGAGAGGGAACAATTGATAATACAGAAAAATCAGGAGTTACTGAAGGAGGAGTGATGCCCCTAAGAAGGCAAAGTGGACGAGATACAGAATACAAGTGATACAATGGAATTCAATGGAAGGAAGATGCTTCTACCATTGTAAAGAGAGGGAAGATTGGTAGAGGTGCTAGTGCTTCTGTATATTGGGTTATGAGAAAATGAGGAAAGTGTTCAAATCTGATAGCTTCTTATTTTCATTGAAGGTGAAGTTTATCAGTTTGAAGTGAAGAGTTGGAGGGGCTATAGCTTAATGTAATTTCTCTGACTAAATCATTGCACATAGTAGGAACTCCACAACAATTTGAGGAATGAATGAGTTCAGTCATTCATTCCTTCATCATAAATTTATTGAGCACCTACTGTATACCAGACACTATTTTAGATAAGGAGCATAGGGCAGTGAACAAGATTGACAAACTTCCTGTACTTGTAGAGCTTATATTGTGGGAGAGAGAGGCAGTGGGGAGATAAATGATATGAAGGAAGTGATAAATGCTATAAAGAAAATAAAACAGTATAACGAAGGTTACTATTTTAGACAGTGTAATCAGAAGCCTCTACGAGGTAGTGATATCTGAACATAGAACTGAATGGAATGGAGTGAAATGTTTGATTATCTGAAGAAGCAATAAAAGCAAGTACAAAAAGGCTCTGAGTTAGAGACATGCTTGTTGTTTTTGAGGGGCAGCATAGAAATCAGTGTGTCTGGAAAAGAATGAGTGCAAAGAGTAACAAGTAGTAAGTTGAGGAAGTGGTCAGGGATAATACTATACAGTGCCTTGTATGTGATAAGTTTGAAATTATCCATAAGAGTACCAAGAAATCATTGTGGACTTGAGAATGGAGTAGTGATATTTATAGGCTATGGTAAGTACTTTGGATTCTTAAATGTAAAAGGAAACATTGGGAGTCGAGAACAGTGTATCGATATGATGTAGTCTATGTTCCAGAAAGTTCACTCTGGTTGCTTATGAAAAATAGAATATAGTGAAAGCAGAGAGACTAGTTAGAAGGCTATTGAAGTAATCCAGGTGAGAAATGGTTTCTTGGTCTGGGGTGACAGCAAACAAAGTGGTGGAAAGTGGTCAGATTCTAGATAGATTTTTAAAGCAGAGACAGTAGGATTTTCTCATGGGTTGGATACGAGATGTGAGAAAGAAATGAATTAGGAAAGGTGATTCCAAGGATTTTTATTGGAGCACCTGCAAATATGGAGATGGTTAAGACTACTCAATGAGCAGGTGGTCATGATAAGAATGGTACTCTTATGGATAATTTCAAGGTTTTGGTGGCATAGTGTAGACAACAGTCTCAATGGATTGGATTTCAACCTAGCTCTCCAAATCACGAGATATTACAGGATGGTTGACATAGTACTGGGCAAGACAGCAAAGACATATATTGTTGTCCATGCCATGTAAATGTAAACTTCCCCAAATTTTCCTAAATTAGGGGGATGGAAAAGAAAGCACGTCAGATCAACAGCTGCAAACCAGGTGCTAAAGCTGTAATTGCTATCACTATCTAATAACATTTGTGATAATTTAGTCATTTTCTACAAGCTATCTGGATTTTGCACTGGCAAAACTCATGCTGGAAAGTAAAATGGAGATGCGGTAGGACTTGTCATCTGCATCTTTCAAGTCTCTGATGATGCTACTAATGTGTAACTTTCCCAGTGACCTGGTATTATTTTTTGTTTGCTACCTTGGTGGATAGTGGTGTGGGATGGGATGGGAGTAATTGCTTAGATTTCCACTTGACCCTTGCCACCATTATCTTCCTGAATGTACTGTTTATTCATTCCTACTACACATTCTGGGAGTAGGGAAATTATCACAGGATGAGTCCATGTCTCACTAGAGCCACTGTTAGATGGTTTCAGGCTGAGACTCTTTTTATCACTTGACTTTCAGAATTTCCTAATTTGATTGATGGACTTCAGCAGCAGCCACAATAGTTTTCTGTGGATTAGTATAAGTTTGGAGCCAATATCTAATAGCCCCCAGAAGGTTTGTGTATTTCTCCTTTCTCATACTTTTGGAAGATTTCAAGGAAAATTTACTATAAAAACCTAGGCCACATTGCAGGATCCTTCCTCAGTGGGACCTGGCCCAGCCTTGTGGTCAGGTGAGGGGTTTTGGACTGTGAACTGGCTTAGGTCTGAGAGCTGGGTAGGAGGTTGTGCACCCCCATGATAGCTGGTTAGCTGTATGCCCAGAAAACCTATACGTTTTTCACCCGTGTAAGTCAAAGAATACTTAAGCAGGCTGCCCATCTCTCCCTTCTCCAAGGATCATTAGTTATTGCCACACATCCTTGCAAGTTAAAATTCTGTGGTTTATTGTGGTAATTGTGTCCACCACATCTGTAATGGTAAAGCAGCATTAGCTGGATTTTGCCACTCCAGGATCCTGTTATTTCCATTGAGATCAGTGAACCAACTTTCTTTGCTGCTGTTCCCCCACTCTCATTCTTTTCCAGCTCTGAGCTCGGCACATACAGGCTTTTCGAGGGTATTGTGCCCCCTCACTGATACATTCTTTGGTGTTTCCAGGTCTTAGGGCTTGACTAAGCATGCTTCATATTGCAATCCAATTCCCATTTCCCCAAACCTTAGACCTAATTCCTCTACAGCAGTGGTCTCCAAAGTGTGATCCCTGCATCAGTGTTACCTGGGAACTTGTTAGAAGTGCAAATTCTAGAACTCCACCCTAGATCTACTCAATGAGACACTAGGGGTGGGGCCCACATCTGTGTTTTAGCAAGCCTCCAGGTGACTCTGATGTATACTGAAGTTTGAGGTTAATCCACTTAGAATATTTCAGGGTGTTGTAGCCAAGGCTGTGCTGGCTAGGGCCAGCAGCCACTGGTTCAGGGCCACTTAAGTAGAGTAGGTATGTGGGAGGCTGAGGGACTATGATGGTTGTGGTTCCATGAGCGAGTTCAGGAGTCACAGCTGAGTGATTCTGGGGAGTGCTTAAATCAGGTCTGTTGGAGCATATGAGGCAATGTCACAGTGTAGCCACTGAAATGTATTTATGCAGGAGAGGTCTGAGTGTCTCAGATAGAGGATCTGACAACCCCTCAGACAGTCTCCTCTGTCAAGGGAAAATAAGTGGAATTTAGAGATTCGAAACTCTCACTCTCATTCATGTCTGCTCTCATGTTCACAACCCATATTTCAGTTTCCTATTTCTTTCCTTAGTAGCTTTATTACCTTAGTGCACAAGGTTTAGAGGGATTAGACATTTAATAGGTACTGCAACTACTTTTTCGTCTGAAAGAAATAGTTAAGTGACTACATAATTTTTATGATCATTTTTATTGTCCTAGTGACTAAATGTTAGCTACTTGATCTCCCAATGCCTTGCCTTCTACCTGAACACCATTCCTTGCTAACACTGGGGATTATTTGAGAAGTTTTGATGCCACTGTATTTCACCCTGGCAAGGAGCTTATCTTAGAATCCTTTGTATGTGTGTGTTTTTTGTGTCCATCTCTGGTACTATTGTTTTATCAATCAAGGTCCCAGTAGCAAAGAAATAGGATAGTTTTGGGAGGTCATGATAAAGGGGCAATTTACAAAATATCAGAGTATAGGGAAACCACAAATGATAATACAATATCCATGGACTGAAAGTCGTAAAGTCATTTTCTACCCCTAAGTTAGAGGGGACAAAAAGAGGGAGTTATTACTGGAACCTGGAAGAAAGAGTTGTGTAGAAAGAGTTTTCTTGAAATCAGGAATGATCTTTGGTCAAGGATCATAGCCAGTTTGAGGAGACCATTCATGAGTGAGCCAGAGGAATAAATACCTTGACTTCTTCCCTCTCCTCCTTCCCTCTGTTGGAGTTCCTAATTGCACAGACTCTTTGAGAAGACAGAACAAGGGATCCTATGGATGTAGTCTTCCCTGACCGATCAGTCTCCCAGGGCAGTGAGCAAGATGGAGAAGGGGAGAGATGAATGCGCAGGTGCAAGCAAAACATATCTAGTACAGAAAGTCTTTCTAAGGTGATGTTTGGTCAGGAATATGAATTAAGAAGGAGCCAGAAAGTAAGAAGACTAGAAAGGGCAGTGGTCTTGAGGCTTGCTCAAGGATGATGTGCCTGAAAATATGGCATGAGGGGAGAGAGTAGTGGTATCAGAGATCTGTGCTGGGGACTCATCATGTGGACTTTTGCGGACCATGGTGAAAAGTTTGATTTGCATTCTGGGTACTATGGGAAACTATTGGAGGGAACGACATGATCTGATTTATATTTGGACAAAAACCATGCTGACTGCCATTTGGAAAATGGATTACACAAAGTGCAAGAGTAGAAACAGGGAATTAAGAAGTTACTGTACTCTCAGCAGAACAGATATGGCAGCTTGCACTAGAATGTGGAAAACAGTGGAGTGTGTAAGAAAGAAACGAAAGGGAAGGAAACGGATTTTTCTTACTTGTATTTTCCTAGTGTTTAGTACTAGATTTTTCTCATAGTAAACACTCATTAAGTACGTAGTGATGAGGTTAAAATTTTTTTCTTCCAATAGAATGTGTTTATCCTATCTCTTGTGGCTAGTACAGTACCAGCCATACACTAAATGTTACTGAATGAAAACTATATTGCAAATGGAGAATTTGAGAAGATAATCCTAGACTTGTAGCATTTGAGAGTATACTAGGTATTATCTAATTTGACAGCCTACTAGAGAAGGGTAAAGTCTGGGATGTTTATTTGGTAATCTGCCCTGTAGTCAACTCCTTTCTTTTTCCTGCTTCCTCAAGTTCATGTCTTCTTCAACCTCTTGGATGGCATTTTCTTTCTCACATCATATTTACTTCCTTAATTCTCCATTGTACTTCTGCTTGCAGATGGTGTGTTGGGGGTGTAAATTAGACCTGAAAGGAGCACTGACCCCATTATTTTGCTACTCTAGGGAGGCTACATTTTTGAAAAACAATCTTTTGCTTTCGTAAACTCTGCAGAGATTCTTCATAAACTGTTACAATTTTGATGAATGCAAAGGAACACTTGGGCTGCATAAAATTAGCATGTAATTTTATTTCAATAACAGAGAAATAGTAATTTTGTGTGTGGCTGAGTTGATTTATTGATTAGAAAGATAATTATATGTCTGTAATTAAAAAAAAATCACTCTTTTAAAAACTAGATCAGCATCTCATGGAATACTTCCTGAACAGAAGAAATATTTGCTCAAAGTTCCATTGTATGAACGTCAAATACGGTGTCCCAGCTTACCTTTGTGTTTAAATTTTGAAAAATTTGTCCAAAGTAAGGGAGGAATTCCAGAAAACACTGATCCTCGGACATGGGCTATTGATATATTCACTAAGCACAAACTTCAGAAGACACCCATAACAGAGAAAAGTGTTGAAACAGCTATTCCTAAAGACATGCCTCAAGGAGTGAAAGAACCACCAAAATTAGAATTAAGTGATTGTTTGGAGTCTGGTCTTCCATCGGAAGTCATTAAACATTATGAATCTGAAGTGGCAATCTTGACTGAAGAAATAAATAATAAGAAAAAATATCCTGCATTTGCATATTGTAGGCGTGGAGCTATTTATAGGAAACTGGGAAAGTTACAGAGTGCCATGAAAGATCTACAGGAAGTAAGTTTTATTATATTGAAATAGAAATATTCACCATTTATCTTGCTTTTAATTATATAGTAATTTTTACTGGCATTTTGAACAGTGAATATTTATTATATAGCATGTGGGATTGTGATAATATGATTATTAGCATTTTCAAATAATATTAACAGCACTAGATGTTTGTCACATTGGGAGGTTTTATTCTATGCTATATACATACAAAACCCCTGGGATCAATAGTGTTTGAAAAATTTATTTGGTAAGATATCTTCCTTCAACAAATCAACTTTAATTGAATTTATACATATATTTTCTAGGCTATACGCTTGGAACCATTGTTTCTCAATGCCTATTGGCACCGACATTTAATTTATCTTTTCCAAGATAAGATTAATGAAGCTTTGGATGACTTGAATTATATAAATAAATATAATAAAAATATTGCAGGTGGGTTGTCTGTGGAGGCAGTTATAGTACCTATGTCTTTACCTCAGCCTTTGTCATTTATCGGTATTATAGAGATACATAAATTAGGAGATGTAAGTCCTGAAGAAATGCTTGTGACTTTCCTCATTTAAATTTTTTACTCTTGTAAATTCAAGGCTCATACAATCCTGTATTGTTTTCAAACTCATCATGGTTTGAAATGTTAATTTCTTGATATATATTTCACTAAATTGGTTCCTTATGGCACATCTCACAAGAATATAAGCTTAAAATTTGTAATTATAGAAGTTATTTAGAAATCTTTTCTTGACCACAGATCTCTGAATGAGAGTCGTATACCCTTAGATCTTCTTGGTGGGATGAAATATATACCTTTTCTCTTATGTACCATCCTCTAACCAACTTGAATCACTAGACATAGAACTTTCTAGGAATGTGAAAATGTTATGTTCATCTTTGTATCCCAACACCAACAACACATCCATAGAATATAATATAAGTTTGATAAATGTTTTTGACCTATGTTGACCTCTGTCTGCTAAAAATTCATAAAATTTTGTGCCATCGAAACCTAACTTTTTACTTTGATCATTACAAGATTATAAAACATTTTAGACATATAAAATGTAAAAGGTAATTTTGTCATTTCAAATTAAATGTACTTTTAATCACAAATGAGTATTTATCCAGCCTTTGAGAACAAATTTGGCATTGTTGAAATAAAAAATTAAATAAAATGGCTAAGAAAGTATAATAGAGAAAATTATTCTAAGCCTACATTTTTGGAGGGAGAGGGATTAATCTTCTAAAATTTTCATGGTTAATGAAAGAATTGTAACACTAATTTACCTTTTTGATCTTCTTTAGAAGTCTATTTGTCAAAGGCAGAAATTTTCAGGGGAAAAAAAGACATTACTTTGGCAATTCTAAACTATGCCCAGGCAATTAAGTGTAGGCCCACAGATGCAGATATCTATTTCAGGAGGGGTGAAATGTATGAAATAGAAAACAGAGTGCTGGCCATTGATGACTTTACTAAGGTAAGCTTTATCTCATATAATGCTGCCATTTATATATTTTAAATCATGATATTATCATGCTAATAGTATAACAAGTTTTAAAAAGTCTTTTCACATATATAATCAGTTAATTTATTATAGGTTAGGAGCTAGAGTTTTCATTACTGTAATTAGTATTTATACTACATTACTTTTTAAAATTATTGGTGAATGAATAGATTCACATCAAAGAGTTGAGTGTGGGGACATGGAGACAACCATGAAGGGGTCTCAATTTTTCCAGCTCTCTCCTCTTGAACCATGAATCAGTGGTTAAAGAAGCCTCTGAAAATTGCTTCTTCCCTTCAAACAATAGAGAAAATTGTTTTCTACTTGTTAATTTTTGAATAACTGATTCTTTTCTTCAGGGAACCTGTTTTCAGAGAAGCTGTGATTACTGATTCATTAATCCATTCATTCATCACTCACAAATATTTATTTACTGAGGCATTGCATCATGTAGTGGGTATACATATCATTACAAATTATGATGAGCGCTGTGAAGAAAATAAGGATGGTGGTAGAGTAATTTGTATTTGGTTGGAGGATGTCAGGGAATGTGAGGACACGAGCTTTTAGCTGAACTGTACTTTGAGGCTAGAGTCAAGGTGAAATATTTCCGTAGTTGCAGCACAGTTGTAATTCTGATTTCCTGACCCTTAACTCCAAATTTTTAGTCTTTAGTACAATTGAGAATTTAGGAGAAATTATTTAAATAATTTAACTTTCCATGTTCCTGACTGCTCTGTTTCTTAATCCATGGCAGTTTAGCCATTTACTTGACATTCTTCTGCTTAAAGAGAATATTATATGTTTTGTAACTTCTGGTCTGCAAGTGACCAAGTGATCAGGTGTTTTTTTCCCCCAGCTGACACCAGTAGTTTAAAAATAGATTTAATGTAACACATTGAGGTCAAACAAGTTTCAAAATCTTTAGCTTTTTTGTTTTTTTCTGTTCTAAAAATACTTGCTAAGCTCCTTTGTGCTTCAATTCTTTTCCACTACCAATAGGCAAAGAGCTTTATAACTGAGTAATGATTTAGTTTGATCGTTCTATTGCCTTGTAAGTCAATGTGAAATGAATGAACCACGCCAATACCAATTTATTTCTCTTTCCTGTTTTAATGGCCAGATTAATTTGTATTTGATTTGATTGAATCAACCTCGATATAGTCTAATATGTTACACCTTTAATTCAGATAAAATGCTATGATAGATGCAATAAACTCCACTTTAGTTGAACAATTTCTTTATGAATTTTTATCAGTAAAAATTTCAGTGGGCAAAAGTCTTGACTTCTTGTATATGCTGTTTGTTTTTTGTCTTAGATAATATTTCCCCTCTGGAATTTGTTGATGGGTGGATTTTGTAAAGATACGTTCTTTAGATGCAAATCTGGAAATTTTGTCATCTTAAAGAAATTTGCTTTTATGTAATCTGAAGTGTTTGTAATTCACTTAACTTGTTATGTGGTTACATACTTTTCTTAGTTCTTTTTTCATTATGTGATGTTTATGTACTTCTCCCCACCACTATAGTGTATTCATTATGATCCCAAAAGAGCAGATGCATTATTGAAACGTGGGCTGTTTTATTTTGAAACTGAAAGCTGGATTGCAGCCACAGAGGATTTTACAGCCTTGTTAAATATAAATCCTCAAAATTCTCAAGCAAGGTAAGAATTATTTTAGATTTCACTTTTGAAATTATAAGATGCGTAAATGACAATTTAGAATCATTCCATTTGAATTTCCTAAATACTATTTAAGTTAATCAATTTCTAAAACATTGACTACCACTTATATTATTCTTCCTTGCATTTTTTATTTTAGAAAATATATTATTTTAAAATGTGTGGGTTTGTCTTTAAAAAAATTTCAGGATTGTTTCATATAACCAAAAGATTTAGTGTATTGAACATCTTTACAGAAGAACCAATAAACAATTTCTTACCTGACCTATGAATTTTTTAAGGTTAAGGTAAGGTGAGAAAAGAAGAATTATCACTTGGAAAAACAGAAAAGGCAAAGGATAGTAATAATGTACAAGGTTTTAGAAGGAAGCTGGACATTTGAGCATCACTCAACTCTTCAGTGACTTCTGTCACTTATACTTTATTGCAAAAATGGATTGCAATCATTTTTGGCCCTGTGTCTCATTTTGTTTTTTATTGTCACTGAAGCAATCAGTAAAACAAAACCAAAAACAAACTTCTCTGTTTTAGGTAAGGAAACCGAGGAGATGAAAAGTTAAAGGGTTTGCCCATGATTGGGGCTGAGGAATAAAGGGAAAACAGACTGTGGAGAAACCCTCTAGGTTCTGCTTAGAGAGATTTTAGAAATTGCTTTTTAAGACAAGGCATTATTTTTTATTTCAGCATATTATAAGGGTATAAATGTTTAGGTTACGTATATTGCCCTTGCCCTCCTTCCCCACCAGTCAGAGCTTCAAGCGTGTCCATCTCCCAGACGGTGCGCATCGCACTCATTATGTATGTATATATCCGGCCCCTTCTCCCCCCTCCCATCTGCCCGATGCCCGATGAATGTTATTCCTATATATGCAGTCCGGTGTTGATCAGTTAAAACCAATTTTCTGGTGAGTATATGTAGTGCTTGTTTTTCCATTCTTGGTATACATCTCTTAGTAGAATGGGTTCCAGCTCTATCCAGGAAAATATAAGAGATGCTATATCACCATTGTTTCTTGTAGCTGAATAGTACTCCATGGTATACATATACCAGATTTTATTAATCTGCTTATGTATTGAGGGGCACTAGGGTTGTTTCCACATCTTTGCAATTGTGAATTGTGCTGCTTTAAACATTCGAGTGCAGATGTCTTTTTTATAGAATGTCTTTTGTTCTTTTGCGTAGATGCCCAGTAATGGAATTGCTGGATCAAATGGTAGATCTACTTGTATCTCTTTGAGGTATCTCCATATTGCTTTCCACAGAGGTTGCACTAGTCTGCAGTCCCACCAGCAGTGTATGAGTGTTCCTATCTCTCCGCATTCATGTCAACATTTATTGTTTTGGGACTTTTTGATAAAGGCCATTCTCACTGGAGTTAAGTGCTATCTCATTGTGGTTTTGATTTGCATTTCCCTGATGATTAGAGATGTTGAGCATTTCTTCATATGTTTTTTGGCCATTAGTCTATCTTTTTTTAAAAAGTTTCTGTTCATGTTCTTTGCTCACTTTATGATAAGGTTGTTTGATTTTTTCCTTGCTGATTTTCCTGAGTTCTAAATAGATTCTAGTTATCAGCCCTTTTGTGGATGTGTAGCATGTGAATATTTTCTCCCTTTTGTAGGATATCTGTTTGCTCTCATGATAGTTTCCTTGACTGTGCAGAAGCTTTTCAATTTGATCAGGTTCCATTTATTTATTTTTTTTGTTGCCGTGATTGCTTTTGGCGTCTTCTTCATAAATTCTTTGCCTAGGCCAATGTATGTAAGAGTTCTTCCAACATTTTCTTCTAGAATTCTTATAGTTTCATGCCTTAGGTTTAAGTCTGTTACCCACTGTGAGTTGATTTTTGTGAGAGGTGAAAGGTGCGGATCCTGTTTCAGTCTTCCACGTGTGGCTATCCAATTTTCTCAGCACCATTTATTGAATAGGGCTTCTTTCCCCCAATGTATGTTTTTGTCTGCTTTGTCAAACATTAGATGGCTATATGAGGATGGTTTTATACGGGTTCTCAGTTCTGTTCCATTGGTCTATGTCCCTGTTCTTATGCCAGTACTATGATGTTTTAATTATTATAGCCTTGTAGCATAGTTTGAAGTCTGGTAAATTGATGCCTCCCAATTTGTTCTTTTTGCTTAAGATTGATTTTGTTATACAGGGTCTTCTCTGGTTCCATATGAAGCATAGAATAAACATTCACCAGTGTAAAAGCATCCAAAAACTGAAGGTCAAAGGCCAGATACCACAATGGCTCAAGAGAGAAAATAAAGCAACAAAGTTCAACTCAACAGGATGAATAGAAATCTTCCCCCTCATCAATTCTTTCAATAAATGTGAATAGCTTGAACTTCCAACTAAAGAGATGTATTAATACTTTTTAACTTCAGAATTTCTATTAGGCTCCATTTTATAAATTATCTATGAATCAATATCTATCAACATCAATAATTTCTTTAGTTCTTTGTCCATTGTTTCCTTTAGCTCTTGGAGCAGATTTAAAATGATTGATTTAAAGTCTTTGTCTAGTAAGTCCAATGTCTGGGCTTCCTCAGGTACAATTTATTTTAAATATTTTTTTGTTCCATGAATGGGCCATACTTTCTTGTTCCTTTGCATTATTTGTATTTTTTTTTGTTGTTGAAATGTAGACATTTTGAATATAATGTGGCAACTTGGGATATCATATTTACTCTCCTTCCCACATTTTGCTGTTGCTGCTTCTTGTCATTCATATTTGTTTAATAACTTTTCTGAAATAATTTTGTGAAGTCTGTATTTTATTTTGTCATGTGTGGCCACTAAGGTCCTTATTCTTTTAGCTTGCTTGTCAGCTAGTGATTTGACTGAGATTTCCTTAAACTCCTGGCACCAAAAAACCAAGGTAAAACTCCCTTAGTCTTTGCAGATTAACTCTGTTGGTGTCCTTCTTTAATGTTTATCCAGGCAGTTATAACTTTAGTGCTTTAGCTTTCACCTCCTGCTTGCGTGAAACCTGAATCGACCAGAGTGGAGAGGTTAGGATCTTCTTAGATCTTTTCTCTCCATGCTTCCATCCCTCTTGCACACAGCCTTCTAGATTCCTTGAAGTATGTGGAAACTTTTCAAAGCTCATATTTCCCAAGTATTTCCTTCCCCAACTTATTCCTTATCAGACTTTTCATTTTGTCTATTGCTTGCCCCAACTGTTATCCATTGCTCCAGGTGACAGTAGTTAATACATTTGCCCTTAAATGATTTTGATAAACACCATTCAGGAAGCTACCTCAGTTCTGGGAAAGTTCTGAGACAGACTAAACAAAGACAAGTGCTTGAGCTCATCTTCAGTGATCCACCAGACAAGTCAAAACACACAACCACAATTCTTTGAGGAAAAGGTCCTTATTGCTTCCTTTCATACCAACAAACTGAACCAGGAATGTTGTTTTCAAGGTCACTACTGATCTGGAAATGACGGATGGTAACAAGGTAAGTGAGAACACCATACAGCTCTTTTTCCAAACTTCAGCAGTCTTCTGTCTTTATTAAGCATTCCCTCAATTTTAAGTTTTTAATTAGATCCCAGTGTTCCAAAAATGTTGATTCTGACAGTGTTTTCTTTTGCCAGGTTATTCATTACTTTTGTGGAAAGATGGAGTTTTGAATTCTCCCCTCTGCCATTTTTGCTCTGTTCTAATGTCCAACTTTTTAAAAATTATCACATTGACTTTCACTTAATGATAATTTTAGTGATAATAGTAATCTTCTTATTTTGAATTTAATAAAATGCCTTTGGGCTTTACCAAAAAATATAATAGTTGGAGTTTTTGAGCCATTTATTCTTTAATTATTTCAAGGGAGTATACTTTTATTCCTGTTTAAAATTTATTTTTTCATGTGATCTACTTATAAGATGCTCATATTAATAGGCCTTCTAATTTTGAAGGATAAATGCCTCTTGGCCATCATATATTTTTGGATGGAATATTATTAAACTGTACTGAATTTTCTTTGTTTTTACTTTTTTAAAAACAGATTTTTAATCTATATTCATAGTAAGATTGCTCACTAGTTTTGTAGTCAGATTTTGATTTCAGGATTTGACTATTTTCTCAAAATAAGTCTTCCATCTTTTCTTAGAAACATATCTTTTACTCTTGGATTTTTTTGTTCTTTGAAAATTTAAAATAACTCACCTCTAAAATTATACCAGCTGGTAGTCATTTGTAGGGCAGTCTTTTCTGAAACTCTTTAAAATTTCTTCTCTTTTTATTGGTCTATTTTAGTTGTCTACTTCTTCTTGAGTCAATAGGGAAGGAAGGGATAGAATTGGTTGCAGGAGAAAAATATGGTTAATTCGAGGTATTGTAAGATGGTTCTGTCTTATGGCGAGCCTTATATGCCATTTTAAAGAATTTGGCCTTATTCCATTAGCAATAGAGGGCCATAGAAAGAAATTTTTGAGAAAGGAAATCTTTATTATGTGATAATCAAATCTTGTCACTCCAGAGCTAGAAATGGAGTAAAATAGCAGTCTAAGTGTGAACTGATGAGAGGCTGAAGTATTGAGGCAGTAGAAATGAAAAAAGGAACAAATGCGAAAATCAGTGTGTTTGAATTAACATGACTTAATGGTGTGCTACAAAGGATATTACAAAAGGTTTATTCTGTAAGATTTTAAGTTCAGAATCAAATATATGTTGAAAACTAATTAGTAATATTTTTTAGCAATAAGTAATAATTAAAAATAAATACAAAGCTTTTATATTTATTAGAAAACAAGTCATTTCTTTTTTCCCCTCTATGCATAGGTTTTTATATTTTAAAAAATATACCATATATGTAATTTTATATTCTGCTTCTTAAACTTCACACTATATCATCACATCAGATATGCTTTATGTTAAATTCTAAATTTTCTTTTATTAAGTACAGTGATAATTATCAAATGAATATACTATGGCATTCTTAATTATTCCCTCATTGATATTTACTTTTTTTTTTTAAAGGTAGGGAAAATTATTTCTTACATGATAAACTATCTTGAGTCTCAGAGGCTTACTACTTTTAAAAGACCTCTATTATCAGTCTGCCAATATACTGGTTGCACTCTTTTCTCTGAATTACCATTGCCTTCATAATATAACATTCCTGAACACTTAGTTATCCTCCCTTTGGATTTATTTTAACATCTTCAGAGCAGGCAATCTAGAAGCTAATTCCTCCTGTTTTTCCTTAATTGTCATCTTTATTTCATTTCTAAAATCTGATATACTTCACCTTATTAACTAATTGAAAATGAGATTTCCAGGAATTGATATAGGTCAATGACAATTTCAAAATTGGAGCGAGAGTTAATGAGAGAACACAATTCACACAACTAATGCAATAGCTTTCCTCTGTGAAAGAGTAGACTCTCATTTATTGGGGTATATTTTCGGTATGAGAGAAAAACTCCATAACAAGTTTGACTCACTGGGCCCATTTTCTGCAAAATAGATTATTTTGTTTTTCTAGAGAACAATTGTGTATAAATTAGTTCCTAACACATTTTGGGTATTGAATAAATAATAAAAATAAATAAATATTATATTTAGTTTATTGACATATATCCATGATAAATGCAGGAATCAAAATAAAATTAATAGACATATTATTAATATATAGAATATACTTAATAAGTATATAATTATGTATACAATAAAATATACTTTATTTATAAAAAGTTCATATCCTTTTTGCTACTAATATCTTGACTAAACTCTCTTGAGAAGCAAGAATAAATAATAAAAAATTGTCATTTCAATGTGAAATTAGTTGTATAGGTTTTAAAAAAGAGAAAATATATATTTTGCAATACATATTAAAATAATTTTTTTCTAGGACATACCGAGGGAGAGCATATTTTAAACGGAATTTGCATAAGCAAGCAACTCAAGATTTTTCTGTTGCAATTCACTTAGATCCTAATAACTGGTTAGCATTTTATTATCGAGCTTGCTTATTTAGAAAAACTAACCCTCTTAGAGCGCTACAGGATTATAGCGTTTCAGGTACGTTGCCTTCAATTGCACTTATATCTGATCTGAAGTTCAGCAGCTCAGCTTCATAGTGGGGAATACTGATGTGGGATCACTAATGTAATATGTCTACTATTATATATATTAATACATTTAAATATACATATATATGGTATACTTATTCATACACTGTGTACTTATAAGTTAAAATGGTTTAGCTAGAAGTGTTTCTAATATGCCCTTTGAGAGTGTGTGTGTGTGTGTGTGTGCATGCCTGTGTGGTAACTGTGGCAAGGGGAGAATATCATATCAAATAAACCTCTTTCTATATATTGAGTTCTGAGGACTTTTCTGGAAACCCAGGTCCATTTCTTAGTCAGTCTGCTAAAATAGCAATAAATTGTCCTGCTGGGCTGTGTTCTACTCCATAGTCTCAGCTCATGAATTTGTCAAATTCAGAGTTTGTGACCCCTAAACTGAAAATAGGCTTTGAGACCGCTCAGTAGCTAGTGGATGCCAACAATAAAAAATGATCATTTCTACCTTACCCTCAATCAATGCATTCCTGGCTTATATATGTGCCCAGCACAATTCTGGGCATAGAATAAGTGCTTAGTAAACAATCTCCAGCGTAATGCACGGACTCATTCTGCTGACAAAATCTAGCCAGAGCCCAGCACTCTAAACATGGCTGTGTTCACCTGGGTGCAAGGTTGTAGAATCTCACCATCCTAGGTGAGGCAATATCTAGAGATTAAGAGAGAGCTGGACTCTCACAGGGAAGGAAATCTAAGATGATTGTTACCTGACTGTCTCTGAGTCTGTTTGCCTTCTGAGGTCACCCTTCCCATTAAAATTCAAATAAAATAACTCAAACCCCGTTCTATGTGCAGAGAGGAGTTTGGTGCCCTCCTCTCTATTTCTAGGGATTCTTGGGAAAGAGACTCGAGGATTCCTGTTCAGTGCTGTTGTCATCTTTCAGTCTGATTTCTGCTCTTGGCTAAGATTCCCCATCTTTGCTCATCCACTTGCTTCTTGTGGCTACTGTTCTGTGTTTTGCTTTTCCCCAGGTCTTTCCTTCATTCCCCAATGTAACATTAACACAAGCATGTTGTGTGTAATAATCTGAATGTTAGGGCTCAGAGGATAAATTTAGCACAAACAACTTAAATTTGAAGGTTAAACACCTCCTTTTCCATAAGTTTATCGGGCACTGTCAGTCCTGTTCATCTGCCATCGGGCCAAATCGCTTTCTCCCTGGTCTTTCTCAAAAGGCCTCTTGCTCATACTTCTTTCTTTTCCAAGTTTTGGGGTTCTCACTGCCCCTTCCCTCTTTCTAGGCTTCAAATAATAGTTTGAATTCCTATTATTTAATTATTCAGAGTAGAAAAGCTTGATTTTGGCCTCAGTTCTTTTCTACAGACTAGCTAAACTTTTTAGTTTAATCTACAACTAGAAATGATCCTCAAGATATTTTTTAAGGTAATAATAATAATAATATTTATTGGGCATTTCACTACTTGCCAAGCACTGTTCTCAGTGCTATATATGGGGTATCTCAATTAATATTCAGAATAATGCTATGAGGTAGGTACTACTTTCATCCATATTTTACTGATAAGAAAACCAAAGCACAGAGAGGTTAAATAACTCTAATTTTTTTCCTTAAAAATAATTTTTCTGTATTTCTAAAGCAACCACCAAGACTGTAGCTGACTTTTTCATTGCTAGCCAATCATGCTGTGAGCTGAGCAGTCAGCACTGCATGACTGTAATCACCTGAAGGCAATGCTTCGATCAAAAACGGACTGTATATACAATGGTAGTCCCATAAAATTATAATGAAGCATATATAGAAACCTGATATATGGCACTTGATATTGGCATTGCAGATCAAGTAAGCAAAATGATTGTTATTCAGTTATGGTGCTGGAAGATTTGGTTTTCTGTATGAAAAATACACATAAAGAAAAATATGTGTACCATCTAGGTTTACATAAGTACACTCTAAGATATTTGCACAATGACAAAGTTGCCTAATAATGCATTTTTCAGAACATGTCCCCATCGTTAAGTGATGCATTACTGTATTTACTTAATCTGTATGATCATTGCTGATACTGGGTATATTTCCCCAAATCCAGTACTGTGAATATTTTTTTCCCAGATTATGAACATTGTGCACTTTTTTGGCAAAACTTTCCCTCCTAAGCCAGAATGTGCTTGAGAAACTTAGAAGATATGTGTCAAGACTTGAGAAAAACCAATCCCAGCTACTTGGGAGGTTGTGTTGGGAGGATTGCTTGAGCCTGGGAGTTTGAGGCTTCAGTGAGCTAGGATTGTGCTACTGTACTCCAGAGAGGGTGACAGAATGAGACTCCATCTCTAAAACAACAAAACAAAAACAACAACAATAACAAAAAACCTTACGGAAAACCCATCTAATTTACTAGCATGCTTTTGAAAGTGAAGGGGGAATCACTAAGGGAGAGATATGAGATGACATCTAGACTGCTTACTGATGAGAGTCATGCCCCTGGAGTACTAAGAGTAGGTTCTTTTTGCTCTTTGCTTCTGTTATTTGGGACACACAGTCAATTGTCTGCCTTAATTCCAAGTTCTACTTGCCTTGATGTAGCCTCTTTGCCGCTTCCCATCTCAACTTGTACGTATGCCTGACCTCTACCTTCTCCCCTGGTCTGAACTAGTACCCATGCCTGTTCCTTGGTGAGTAACAATGTCATTGTGATAATAACATGCCATCACGGGCAATGGTGCCCTTCTGACTGGTGTTATATTCTAGGCCAATCTTTTCCATTCACTTGCAATATGACCATGGTCAATGTACCTAGCCCCTTTGGACCTTAATCTCCTTGTCTGTAAAGTGAGTGGACCATATTACATTATCACCAGGATTTCTTGTGGCTCTAATGAGTTCATGAACCATAGCCACACTCTTACTAATAAATAAATACATTTTTATGTATAATACTATTTTTTACTCACCAAATAAGAACACTCATCATAGATATGTTCTATTTTATGTAATGTTAAAAAAGAATAAGCAATAAGAAGGTTATAGGCAAAAATATTACTCAGACTTGGTTGTTCAAAATCTGAATAAGATATATATTTTTATTTTTAAGCTCTTATAAATGACAGCTATGAGAATTTTGTTTGTTTTCTACATCGGGGCATAATCTATGCACATCTAAAACTTTGGATGCTGGCAATTTGTGATTTTGAAACTGTTATTTATTTAGAAAGGTATGTTTTCCTTTTCATACTTAATGATTTCACTTTTGTATAAAATTAAAAAACTGAAATGAAAGAAAAAGCTCCCTTTCCCTTGTCATTGATAACCTAGTAGGAAATTAGATAATTATATAAAGTCATCCTAGAATTAGAATACTACTTCTAAAATTAAGATTACTTCTAAAATAATACCCATTCTCAACATCTATTTGGCTCAGGTACTTTTACAAATTTTACAGGTTGAGTGAGTTTGAGAAGGGTTAAACCCATGCCTGACAAATCAATAAGTAGGTCATTAAATATGTAATGTCCAATTTCCAAGTAAAAGTTTATTGTATCTCAAACAAGAAGCAGTACAATTAGTCAAAGTATGCACCTAAACTATTGACACAATTTTGTCATCTTAACAGTAGCTTGTTTATGCCAGCAGCGAAGAAGCCTGGAGAGTGAGTGGCGATGAAATCACAAAAGGTGTTGAGAATTGAATCTTTTTCCTTGCAAGAAGTGGTCCAAAGACTGGAAGAAGTGGTAGTCAGTTGGTGCAAGGTTTGGTGAATACAGTGGATGGCAGAGAGAGTTTCCGAGTCCAGCTTCTGTAGTTTGAACAGAGTTGTTTATGTGACATGTGGTCGAGCATTGTCTTGCAAGAGGATTGGCCTGTCTCCAGTGACCAATCTTGACTGATTAATCACAAGCATCCTCATCATTTCATCCAAATGGTTGCAGTAGATATCTGCTGCAATCGATTGACCAGGCTTCATGAAGTTGTAGTGAATAATATCAGCACTGGACCACCAAACAGACACCATAGCTTTTTTTGATGAATATTCGGTTTTGGTCTGTGTTTCAGCACTTCATCTTTACCCAACCATTGTGCTAAATGCTTGCAATTTGTCAAAAAGAATCCATTTTTCACCACATGTAACAATATGGTGTAAAAATGGTTTGCCTTTATGTCATGACAGCAAAGAAAGGTAAGCTTCAAGATGATTTCTCTTCTGATGCTTGTTTAACTCATGTGGAACCCATCTGTCTATCTAGCTTCTTTACCTTGACAATTTTTTTCAAATGGTCCAATATTGTTGGAATAGTAACGTCAAACCTTGCTGCTAATTCACACGTAGGATGAGATGGATTCGCTTCCACTACAGCTTTCAGCTCATCATTATCCACCTTGGTCTCAGGTCAACCATGTGGCTCATTTTCAAGATTAAAATCACCAGAACGGAACTTCTCAAACCACTGATGCACTGTGCATTCATTAGCCACATCCTTCCCAAACACTTTGTTAATATTTCGAGCTGTCTGTGCTGCATTGGTTCCTCTACAGAACTCATATTAAAAAATAATTTGAATTTTTGACTTATCCATGGTTTTGCAAAATTGCTCCAAAAAAAAAAAAAAATTGAAAGATAATCACAAGCCAAACCATGCATTTGAAAGCATGAGCATGTAACTTCACAATAAAAGTAAAACAAGAAGTGTCAAACTGAAATGTCAGAGATATCAACTGTGAAATTTAGTACTTAAGGAAATTGAACATTTCATACTTCATAACCTAACATTAAGAGGAGCTTGTGGGTACTCATGCTAGCGCTTTTTGAAGTTAACTTCTTGGAAAACTGTCATCAAGTTTTAAAATAATGACAAACTATTCTGCTTTACATATCATTGCTGTGTACAACATACAACTCACTGGAAGGAAAGCCTCTATTTAGAACTTCTGACTTCATTGTGTTTAGTAAAGCAAAAGAAAAAAGTCAATACCATCAGACCATAAGATTCAGGAAGAAAAACAGACTGAAAGTTAAACACTCTAGTCAGAAAACTCAAACTGTAAATCACAAAATTTAATTAAATAATTCTTCCTCTTTGCAATGAAGCATTTATTAAAATGGAAGGTGTCAGAAGAGTAACTAATCATGTCAATTCCATGCCCACAAGCAGACGGTTGGCTTAGCCTGTCCAAAGTAAACTTTGACCTTGACATAGGAAAGTCATGGAATGTGATTCCATAATGACTGCAATGGTTTCTTTTGGACATTTTTGAGCCAGGAAGGAAAACAGAAGAGTTTCAGTTGCATAAAGTCAGAAGGTGGCCAGTGGAAACTGGTATCTAGGCAAAGGATCAGGGCTTCTGTAAGGTTGGGCTATGGAATGGGTGGTTTTCTCATTTTGAAGTAAAAGCATCAAATGAGGTAATTTCAAAGGTCATTGCCATGCTGAAAATTATTTGATTCTAAGAAAGAAAGTTAATGTTTATTTGATACAGAAAAGTGCTATGTTAGTACCTATGTGGAGAGGATTTTCAACCCAACCCACCAAATTCTTGAATATTACTCTTTCTCACTGTTACGTGTGGCCAATGTAACATAGCCTGAGGCAAAGACTTTTAACTTGAGGAAAATGAAACATACACAATTCATGTTAACTCAAGATTAAGTTAACTCAAAATTAACATTTTGCTAAGAGTCTAGGAGACTTGAGGAATTCTGTTCTTAGCACAGACTCTACAATTATTAATTCCCTACCAAGGACTTTATAAAGGTATTTATAATTTTTAGTAGAGAATAGTTACTGATTTACTTTGCTTTAGGAAAACATTAAAAAAATCCTCATATGTATTGATGGATGTATTTCATAAGGTTCATTCACAATTGGAGAACATTTGGAATAATTAAAAATGTTTAACAAGATTTTCCTTTTCCATTTTATTTAGAAATGTTACTTTGCCTTATATAAATATTGGCCTCATATATTTGCTACACCTGGATAACTACACTGAGGCCGTTTCGAAATTTTCTGAGGCTATTAGACTTGATCCTTTATATATTCAAAGCTATATTTGTAGAGCAGAAGCCTATCAAAAGGTATTTAACATTTGAGAACCTAGATTCTTTTGAAAAAAGTTTTAGTTGTCTGGATATTTGTTCAATATAATTTTTAACATCTAATTTATCATTTTCTTTAGCTAATTATAGGGGATAATGCATTT
This sequence comes from Avahi laniger, assembly GCA_963575035.1. Lineage (NCBI taxonomy): Eukaryota > Metazoa > Chordata > Mammalia > Primates > Indriidae > Avahi > Avahi laniger. Next base: position 418 of record CAUYSK010010415.1, on the reverse strand, counting down.
ATAAACAGTAAATGTTAAGCAGATATACTTAGCTGTACATACCCCTATATAAAGCCTTTACTTATGAGATGTGCATTTTTATGTCTTTCATTTTTTAAAATAATACCTCTATGTTTTTTCCTTATTACAAAAGCATTATATGTTTATTGCATGCAATATATGAGTATGAATAAGAATAAATTAAAATTTATTATCTATAATTTCATTCTCCAAAGGTAGCTACTAGTAACATTTGAGTCTATGGTCCAATATTGTGTGTATGTGTGTGTGTGTGTGGGGGGGAATGTGTTTGAGATGGGCAAGCAGAGACCACAGAGGTAATAAATGGCCTGAGAGGAGCAGCAAACCCCAGCTGGGTGAGAAAGGCCACCTAGTAGAGGAACTCTGAAGACCAACTTGGTCGGCTCTGCTGAGCTTT